>MJUT01045343.1:1205519-1247644 GCA_002080005.1 Gigantidas platifrons | reverse complement strand
AATTGGTTCACACGACATGAAACAGACAGATTCCTCAATAATCATTGTCAGGAATGTGTGCGTGCTTACCTCAGCATCCACGATTGTTTATTTTTTCTTCACGAGATCATGATCGGCAATCATCGGACCAAACTTTTCTTCACGAGGTCATGATCGGCAATCATTGGAAACAAAACAACCGAAAGTTAATAAGTCTCCACAACAAAACGAGGACGATAAACATGCACACGGATTTGCAGATTTCTAGTTGTTGGGAACATATTTCGACTTGAAACATGCATGAATAGCTTAGTAAAGATACCGCCGTATTCCAAATTGAATTTTCAGGGAAAAATTGTCTTCTCTCAAAACTGGTGTAATATTACTTTAAATTAAAAAAACTCAATGAAGACAACAATATATTTATAAAAATTTAAGCAGGGCGCTATAGAATGATACAGAGAAAAGATAATGTATTAGATGTAAAAATAATACTGATGATGAGTATAATTTCTTTCTTCATTGTCAAATAAATTATAAAAAAAATAATACGTTACCTTGCACACCTATTGCATGACCCCCTTCCCAGAGGGTGTGCCGGGGGTAGAATAGACACCATGTTTCTCCGTCCCATAGTCACTAGTCCTCTAAAAGGGGCCAACCCCGCGTGAACCGAGTGGTATAGAAATAGGACCGAGAACGTCTTCGGCTTGAAGAGGCGTCCGTCGGTTGTGCGGGATGTATAAATTCACAACAAACCCGTCCTGCGGATGAGACGTAAATAAAACCGAGGTCCCGTGTTTAGAGATTGCCACCCTCTTCGCACGTTAAAGAACCCAGTGTACTAGCTCATTATGAGCATTATGCTCATGTTGAGTGGTCCACAGGAGACCTGTTGCACTGGCTAAATTCTCCGTCCCTACCCATCACCTTTCCTTGTTTCGAGTCCCATAGCGTTTAATTTTTTGCTGCCCATTGGCCTATCCGTCCCCCGTTTTCTACCTACATATTGATTTATTGTAAACATGTTGTCGTCCTGAATATAGCTGAAAAATTGCTCGTTGTACGTTAAGCATCAATCAATCAATCAATCAATCAATCAATCAATCAATCAATCANNTAGCTCATTATGAGCATTATGCTCATGTTGAGTGGTCCACAGGAGACCTGTTGCACTGGCTAAATTCTCCGTCCCTACCCATCACCTTTCCTTGTTTCGAGTCCCATAGCGTTTAATTTTTTGCGGCCCATTGGCCTATCCGTCCCCCGTTTTCAACCTACATATTGATTTATTGTAAACATGTTATCAATCAATCAATCAATCAATCAATCAATCAATCAATCAATCAATCAATCAATCAATCAATCAATCAAGCAAGCAAGCAAGCAAGCAATCAATCAATCAATCAATCAATTGAATGTTTTTCATGCAAGTACAAACAGACTACTTTTTCATATACTTTTTTTTATCTTGTATGTATGTATGTTTGTGTGCGCCATACTACAATTTGGATTGTTTTACATTATAAACAAGAACAGTTTTGAATGTGATTCTCGCTTCTTCGATGTGTACTTAATACAAAATAACAAGCACAACTAAGTAAGTACTATACTGTAATAACAATTAACAAAATAAATAAAATAGCGTAAGAAAATTACGTCTTAAGAGATTTAATAATTGGTTAATTTGGTACTGCTGACAGTTCAGATGACACAACCGACAGAGCTGTCCAGTGCGTCCGCAGGTGGCGGATACCGGGATGTACCCTCTCGATGGCGTTGTCAGATTTTTTGGGGTAGATATACGGCATTGTAGCGGAACTCTCAATACTTTTCCAGTGGCAGTCAAAATTCCTAATTGCCGAATAGTATTTAGATATAATTAAATAATTCTGAACATGCATGCAATATTTGTCACTGGACTCTAAGAAAGTAATAATTTATCCATCATATTTTATTTATCAAATGGCACGCATCGGCTTCCGTACATTACACGGTGATATATTTTCATTTAGTGGTAATGTAGGCATATTAAATATGATTTAATATGTTGGTTAACATGGATCATTAAATTATTTAAAAATGAAAGAAAATATTAAATATGTTAGCCGATGTAGTCAAAGCATCTTATAATTCAATAGCAAAAAATAAAGTTGTTTCAAATAATGTAAAAAAAAATAGTATGTTACATACAATGTATGTATGAAAATCATTTCATAATCAAAGCATAACAAAAAATTAGAAAAACAAAATTGTTTCAGTTTCTTTTCACAAATCTATACAATTTGTCAAATAGACAGCATTAGTACGTTTTTGTTTTCTCTTCAATTCATATTTAAAGTAATCGTAATTCATATCATATAAAAATGTTAAATAATCTCTAAACAAAAATCGTTTAAAATTCGTATAAAATTAAAATGATTTTAAGATATAAGATAGATAGCAGACATCTGTCGTATTGTCTTCTTCTTTGCGTCATAATTATATTTACATTAAAAGGCATAATAATGTTCTTTAGGACATTCTTGACCCCTAGAGGCCTTTTTTTAAAGTTTTATAAGCAAGTATAAACATTTGGAGACTTTTTATACTGTTAATTTATTCGACTGAGATGAAAATTTAATGATCTGTGGATAAAAATAAAATAAGTTTAGCTCATTTAATATCTGTTTAGCATTTATATTTGAACAGCAATTACATAAAATTTCAAAATGTCAGATGTTTCGGGCAATACTAAATGGTTGATAAGAGAAAAAGGCAATCGAACCCAATTTTTTTTTCATTTTTCAATAGTCCGAAATTTACCAATGAAACTCATCGCATATTGCCATCTGACCTTGGTACAAGAGTTCACAACAAGAGCTGATATGAAAAAGGTCATGTATTATTATCTATATGACTGAAATGTCGAGTTTTAATTTAACATTGACAATTACCTACAAATTAACATTAAAATTTAAAATCTAAACATATTCTAAAATGTATATTTTTGAACAATTAATTCTCGAAAGCATATAAATTGTAAGATGTCAATAATACTTAGCAAAATGCTGTTGTAGAAGATATTATACTTGTTTGTCGATCTCTATGGAATTTGGAGTGGGGGGGGGGGATCCCATTAACCGGTTTAACACCGACACATTTTTTTGCCTGTCCCAAACCTGGATCTATATATCCTACGACATATGTCATGGTAATTTTTATGTTTAGTGAGTTGAGAGGTGTTTGTTGATAGTAGTATAATTCTTGACCATCACTGCATTTAAGCTTCTTTTTCATTATTTCTATCCCTTGTTTGGGATCCTTATTTATATATATTTGTGATTTAAGATGTGTCTTAGTAATTTTGATGGGCCGCCATGGTCGTCACTCATGATCGTATGGTAGTTGGATTTACAACTACCTATGAAACGACCTGTGTCTTGAATGAATTTTGAACTTGCAAGAACATTTATTGACAATAAATTGACTACTGTATGATATGGTGTTTTGATGTTTATATTGTTTACCGTTCGTTACTGACCTCGAAAGATTATTTTTATTGTTCTTTTTTCTTTTCTTTTTGTTTCTCTTTTGTTTACAACAGCATGCGACAATGGATAACTAATCTTTATTACCATATTATAATACACAAAGTGAACTAAAATTACTTACATTTGGCGAAATAATTTATTATTAATCCAATAACTAAAAACACGTGCTATTGTCTATGTCCCAGTTTTTTTTTATACTCGGGTCTGTTTGATTTGTTACTATTAATGATACTCCATTGTCGCATTCTGCTTTATTGCTACATTTATTGTTTCATGTCTTCATGTTAAGAAATTTAGCGAAATTATGTAATTATAATGCATATCATATTGTATATTGTATGTATATGGAGAAGACAATACTAAGTTGAAAAACTTGTGTCTGATCATTTTGTCATTATTGAAATCAGCACTAACGTTGTGAGTTTGAATCCCGTTCAAGCGAGGTGTACTCGATACAACATTTTGTGATAAAGTTTATCAGTGACTTGCGACAGGTCGGTGGGTACTCCGGTTTCCTTCACCAATACAACTGACTGTCATGATATAGCTGAAATATTGCTGAAAGTGGCATTAAACACCACAACCCTAACCCATAATCTTTAGTAGTTTTGAATGGACCGTTAATGATTATAGCGACATATAGATTTGCTAGCTCCGTGTGTAGCATTAATTAACTGTACCAAAGCTACGTTGATAGGTAACACAATATCCAATAATATATTTATTTGATTTTTACTATTTGTTAATCCATTTACAAATAGTCTCATTTGTGTGTCAATTTATTTTAACATTTAACATCAAACAATTTTGAAAGATAAAAAATTACAAGAAAGACGTGTATTATTCAATTGTATAATTACATTTCAATTAACTGTAAAAGTCTGACCATCTGTGGCAGGGGTATGAATGTTTTCCGAGAAATAAAATGCAACAGCTGATTAAAAAACAATTACCACTATTCAATTTTATTCCAATAGATTTTGTGGAGACATGAACTTTGTCATCGTTAATAATAATTACAGGTTTAATTTAAGTATGTATTTACATTTCTTTTTCTTCATTTTCTTTGATTCTTGCTGTTTCTCGGTTGGACATTGGTGCACGCATATATGCATACACTAAAGTGCATTGCTTAATGACTTCAAACGGGTGTATACTGCAACATCTTGAAGGCAGTTTCTGTGATTTTTTTTCTTAATAGGCCTACAAAACTTTTAAAATGAATAGAAGATCATAAAGTCCGAATAGGACTAATTATCTGAAGAAAAAAAAATATAACTAAGTTTTTACAACGTACTAATGTTGCATGCACTTTATTTTCCTTCAATCAATTGAATTGTAGTGCGTACCCTTGTGTGAAAGGCTATAAGAGTGAGAGAAAGAGTGATTGTTTTTAAATGCCAAAAGCAATATTTCAGTGTATTAAACTGGTATTTGCCGCTTCTCCGCTAAGCACGCAGCATTAAGGAATAAGAGCAAGTATTAGAGCAAAGATTGGTTGGCTCGGAATCCGGAAAATCTGTCTGAGTGGAGCTACGTATCTACATGACGACTATTGTTTCAGTGCGTCTAGCAGATAGAAATTCAACTAAGCGTCACAGTTGGTCTCAGGGGCGGATCAGGATTTCAAGTTAGGGGGCGCACTTACAATGATCTTAATCTCAATAATAAATTTTTGGGGTATTTCGTGTGAAAAATCACGATTTTACGCAAAAAAATATCATATTTTTTTCCAATTTTAGGGTGGGGGGCGCTCGGTGTGCCCCCCTCTGGATCCGCCCCTGGGTCTGGTCCAGAGCGGAACACATTGTTATCATCATCATCTCATCGAAATGTAACTTGTTCTCGCCACCATATGGCTGAAAATATACTCACATGGCGTCAAACAACTATCACACACACACTCCAATAACCTATACCTTTTTTTATTAGGAACGAAATCAAAATATTTTCATTTTTTTCTGTCCGAGAAATATTATCATCACGCACTTGTTCTATTTTAGCAGTTGTATTGAGTGATCACTTCCCAAGATACCATTCTCCTGGTACCTGATTCATGTTGAGCGACAGCAAGAAACGGTACAGCGCGGACTTCACAGAGGACACAATATCGCGATTATTTTCTACCAGTTTGCGGCCTTCATCAATCACAGATGATACTGCCACTTTAGTGCGCGTGCCAATTTTAAGTTTAATTTTTAAAACCAAGCAATAAAGTGCTGTACAAAATAAATGTGCAAGTAAAAACAACTTGATTAATTTAATCAAGGAAGTGAGTCTTGAAGGATTGGCAGTGTCAGAGGGCTGAGTGTTCCCATCCCTGATGGTTCTTGGGTAGAATGACTCCGTCCTTATAATGGTGTTACATGATGGTATCTGAAATGAGTGTTGGCATACTTTGTCAAAAGCTTTGCTGAAATCGATAATCAGGCAGTCAGTTTGTTTACCACTGTCAAGGTTTTTAGTTACATCATCTACACATTTGAAAAGTTGTGTATCACAGGAAAAGGCCTTTCCGGAATCCACGATGGAGAGGACGTAGGATTCTGTGTTTATCAGCATGAGCCATGAGGTTACTAGTGATGATGTGTTCCATTAATTTACAGGCAATACATGTCAGGGACACTGGACGGTGATGTTGTCTGGTCCAGGTGCCTTATGAGGATTTAAATTTTTCAGCAATTTGGTAACTCCCTCCTCTGTTATCTGAATGTCATGCATAGTTTCAAACTTCCCTTTCATGCTGCAGGTGTCTTTGAAAGATTCGTCTGATAATTCTGTCTTGGTTGAAAATGCCATTTTGAACTGCTTGTTTAGAATGTTGGCCTTATCTTTGGAGTCTGGATGTAGTATTCCATTTGCTTTGAGCGGAGGTATGGTGTTACTATCTGATCTTTTATGCTTAATATACATGTATGTCCAGAACCGTTTCATGCAATTTCCTTTTCCTACCCTGTCATCTACTTCTAGAGTAATAATGCCTTCTACATACTGCCAATATGGCTTGCTGAGTTGTCTCTGGGTTTCATATTTCAGCTTCTTGTATTTATGTTTGTCTGCTTTGTTCCCTGATTTCTTCTTTCTCTTATAACTTCAGTCTCTCTTACGAATCAGTATCTTTAGATCTCTATTTATCCATGGGTATCCATCTTTGTTTTTTGCTGTTTTATGGGGTATGTTGTTCTTGATGCTATTGTCCAAATTCGTCTGAAAATAAGTCCACGTGGAGTTCACTAATTCACCAATGTTCTTCATATTCATTATTTCATTGTAAATAGCTTTTACTTAGCTGATAACGTTTTCCCATTTTACTTTACAAGGGGATCTGGTGTGGTTTTTGCTGCTGTCTGGTTGGTACAATATCTATTTCAGTGTAGACAATCTCATGGTCAGATAATCTCTGTTCTACGAAAGCTAGACGGTTGATTTGTTGCAATTAGGTCTAAGATGTTTGAGAGTCTAGTTGGTTCCTCTACTATTTGTGTGAGTCCATTGTTGTCTAGTATTTCTGTAAATTTGTGGTGAATTGATGAATATTGAGGGTTAGATTTGAGTGTGTTTCCTTTCCAATCCCAGCCTGGAAGGTTGAAGTCTCCAGCTATCACTAGAAATGCATTTTTTATACTAGCAGCCCTTTCCAAGCTCTTCCCAGGTTGGTTGATGCTCTCCTCATTTGATGTTCTTGGGTTGTAGTAAGAGCAAAGATATATAGCTTTGTGACCGACTAACTCTAATTTGCACCAGACGATTTCACATTCTGTTTGGAGTTCAGATGTAGCCGTTGCAATATAGTTGTTTTTTACTGCTATCAAGACACCGCCACCGGATAGGTTACGATCATTTCTGAAGATGGTATAGCCTCTTGGAAAAATCTGTGAATCTTTTATACTGTTGTCAATCCACGTTTCAGTGCCAAATACAATATCTGGATATGTACTTCTAATCATGTTTTCTAACATGTGTTGTTTAGTTTTTATGGATTGGAAATTCACATTCAAAAATTCTAAGTGGTTGTTGTCTTACTCTCTGTTGAAAGTGTTCTGGTTGGTGTTGATGTATGCACTGGTTTAATTTGGTTTGATGATCCTGGACTGGACATTGATGTGTCAGATAAAACACTAAATTGGTTTGTGATACTGAAAACCATGGAGAAGCAAAATGATGTATAATTGGGGCAGCTGCAGGCAAGACAATCCCAAGTTAACGCAGAGTCATTTACATGTTCTAGATATAGGCTGGATTTCATAGATTGACAGTTAGCTTGATACCATTGATTGCATGAATCGCATACAATACCTCTATCATCCCATGTAACCGGTTTATCACATGGATATAATGAATCAAATGTTGATGGTTCAGGATTTATGTTAACATCATTTGACAGTGTGATTAGGAACATTGAAATTAGGGTCACTTTTGGTCCATTTCTTGGACATAAACCTCTCAGACGGCTCTGATCTGTAGTTACTCTAACCACAATGTATTCATGATCAGTTGGACACTCATGGTTGTTTACAATGATTAATTTATGTATTTCATATTTTTTGTTGACTGATGTATGTTTAATGATGAAACCTTGGATAAGGATGGTAAGGATCAGTCCTGTTGTTAATGACGCCATTGTTGTTTATCTACGATGTACGTCCCGTCAGAGATTCTGACGGTGACAAGTAGATGTTCTGTATTGGCCTTAAATATGATGCTGAGTAAGGTGTTTGTGTATTTAGATCTTACCCACTGAGCAATGTAAAATTTAAAGTAATCTGAAAACGTGAAATAAGAAAAATAAAAAAAAATATCAGGAGCTTTTCAAAATTCCTGCCATTTTTGTTGGACAACATGTGCAGGATAAATACAATATACTTACATTGTCGGAAAATCTAAAATTTCATATCAACAGGACAGTTCAGAGCTCACGAAACAAAAACGCTAGCTTTTCTATCTGTTTCTAAAGCTCGTACAAATAAATCTTAAATTCTCCGACAATGTAGGTATATTATCTATTTATGACATCAATAATAACTAAGAAATACACAAAATTGAATTATTTACATTTCTTCTTTTATTGTCTTCTGGTTAGAGATAAGAAACACTTTGAATACACAATACTAATTTATAAAACAATATTGATGTTCTTCTCCCTCTAATAAACCCCAAAACCTTGTTTATTTGTTCAACTATCAAAGAAATATGATATTTTCCCATGAAAGTTACTTTAATTCGTCAATTAAACAAAATTATGATTTTGACTATCTCTTTGTCGGTAAGAATTAAAGAATGTTATCCCTGCATTAAGATTGTTTAAGAAGGCAAATAATTGTTACGGAATTTTTATTATGGTTATTTAAAGATATATCATTGCATAAGTTTTTTCAATAACTTCTGGCTATAAGTTAAGAATCACTTTGAAATTTAATAATGTACTCGAAAAACAAAGTTGATCTTGTTTGGGTAATTTGTTAACGTAAATCAAGGATTTGTGGTTTTGATTAGTAACAAATAAACAGATATACGTATTGTCGGAAAATATAACATTTATTTGTATGAGGTATAGAAACAGCTAAAAAGCGAGTCGTAGGCGAGTTTTCTGGCCTGTTTCGCAGCGGGTGCAAATTAATTTTATATTTACTGATAATGTACGTATATTGTGTTTATCCTGCAATATCAAAAAGTCCAAAACAAACACCAAAATATCATGGATGGAACAGAAACAATCACGGTTCTAATCTTGTTCCATGGTGTCCTCTGTCACGTTCGCACTTGTACTGTTGCCGCTTCTTGTGGTGGCTCTTGATGAAACAGGTACCAGAAAAGCTTTTTTAGGTTCATGATTGAATAACAATGAAATTTATTTGACTCCATAATAAAACTCTGGATCGCACAATTGTAGCATGAATATGTATTTGGGTTATTGTCGACAAATTTTACTAATCATCAAAATGATTTATCATTTTTTGGCAAGAAAGCTCAAAATGTATCCTTCAGGTTTTCTTCCAATTTTACAAAATTATTACTCTTAAATGGAGAAATTAAGTATATTAAAAGAATATGCAATGTTTTAAAATTTCTCTACTGAAACAAACTATTTAAGCTATAAATAACACTGCACGTGTAATATGCAGCGTGAAACTAGCCTCCTATTCCTCCTTCAACTCCTGCCAGCCTACACTATTCAATCGAAGAACTCGTGGTGCGGCGCAGTTCAACTTAGACCGTTTGATTTTGTACTTGGAACGTTCAGTGAATGTCATCTTACAGTTCACAAATAGATGTATAGTATTTCAGTTGAATTTTAGTATTGTACACCTCCTAAGAGTCAACATGAGATAGTTTCCGCACATGGTATTGGGTTTTTTTTTCTACGAAAACAGCTCTTACGCAAGGTTGCTGGTAACCTAATATACGAGGATGGATCTGACGGAGTACCGTAAATCTTTGCTTAAAAAAAAACTGTACCGATAAAACTTTCTTCCAATTTTGAGGCTAAATGTAGTTAGAAAAATCGGGTGTGATGATATAGACTGAAAACACTGGAGATAATTCAGTGATGACAAAACACCGTATACAACTTAGTGTATACACACAATGGAGAAAACACATTGGAGGGAAAGCACAAAATAGAACATAGTAATAATAAAACACCAGAGAGAACACATTGGAGGGAAAGCACAAAATAGAACATAGTGATAATAAAACACCAGAGAGAACACATTGGAGGGAAAGCACAAAATAGAACATAGTTATAACAAAACACCAGAGAGAACACATTGGAGGGAAAGCACAAAATAGAACATAGTGATAACAAAACACCAGAGAGAACACAGTGGATACACAAAATGGAGAAAACACAATGACGGGTAAGTACAGATGAGAACACAGTGATGTCAAAACACCACAGAGAACACAGTTGAGATAAACTAATGAAGAAAACACAACGGGAGAAATCCCAGGAGAGACCACAGTGATGACAAAGCACAACAGACAACTCAGTGGATACAAATAATGGAGAGAACACATTGAGGGTTAAGCACATACGAGAACACAGTGATAACAAAACACTGTAGAGAACACAGTGAAAACCAAGCACTGGAGAGAACACATTAATTGAAAGCACATGAGAGAACACGGAGATGACACAACACTGCAGAGAACACAGTGGAAACAAAGCACTGGAGCGAACACAGTAAATGGAAAGCACACGAGAGAACACAGTGATGATAAAACACTGTAGAGAACACAGTAAATGGAAAGCACACGAGAGAACACAGTGATGAAAAAACACTGTAGAGAGCACAGCGGAAACCAAGCAGTGGAGAGAACACAGTAAATTGAAAGCACACGAGACAACACGTGATGACAAAACACTGCAGAGAACACAGTGGAAACAAAGCATTGGAGAGAACACAGTAAATTGAAAGCACACGAGACAACACGTGATAACAAAACATTGCAGAGAACACATTGGAAACAAAGCACTGCAGAGAACACAGTAAATTGAAAGCACACGAGACAACACGTGATGACAAAACACTGCAGAGAACACAGTGGAAACAAAGCAGTGGAGAGAACACAGTAAATTGAAAGCACACGAGACATCACGTGATAACAAAACATTGCAGAGAACACAGTGTAAACAAAGCACTGCAGAGAACACAGTAAATTGAAAGCACATGAGAGAACACGATGATGACAAAATACTGGAGAGAACACAGTGGAGAGAAGGTCCAGGAGAGAACACATTTGAGATAATACAATGTAGTAGAAGCAATGTAAAGAACACATCGGAGACAAAACTTTGGAAAAACACAAAAAACACTTGAACAAAATACTCGAGAGAATACATTGGTGGTAAAACATTGCAAAGGACGCATTGAAGACATACACTGGAGTAAGCACTGTTAAATAAATAATTTACAAATTTAATTATTTGGTACAGTATGAAATAAGACGCTATATCACAGTAGCTACAAATTATTATGTTTTGTTTACAATTTTCGTGACTTTCTGTGGATACATTCTTGTAGTTCACTTGACATTTAATGTAAAACCTCTGTCTACTCAATAAACGATTTGATATTAAAACAGCACCTTGTGACACATAACAATCCATAACTAATCTATAAACTTATATAATTTTCATGTATAGATTTTTTAATAACTTATTCAATTACTACAATAATAAAATAAATATTTAATTGTTATACTTATTACTGTTAAATATTGAATTTACACAATGTAATGAAATTTATTATGAAGAAAAAGACTATATTTGAAATGAACATGTGTTACACTAATATCAATTGATATTGTAAATAGTATCTTCTCTTAAATCACATGTGATGAGTGATTCATCCATTTTTATTGTAGAATGAATATAAAATTGCAACGATGCCCTTTAAAGAGCAATATCTATTTCATAGCTGAATTATATATAAGATATTGTACTACCTAATTCACCAAAATAATATATAAGTACATATTTTACCACCTACAAGATCAAAGAAAATATACACGTCATAGGTGTGGGGTTTGTGGTGGATAATGCCATTCAACAATATTTTAGCTATATCGTGGGGGTCAGTTTTATTGGTGGAGGAAACCGAATTACCCGGAGAAAACCAGCGACCTGTCATAAGTTACTGACAAACTTGATCACATAATGTTGTATTGAGTATACCTCGCCATGAACGGAGCCGAACTCAGAACATTAGTGGTGATAGGCGCTAATTACACATGTAGTTGTAAATCCAACTACCATACGATCACGACCACGACGGCCCCTATATAAGATTGTATACTACCTGGTTCAACAAAATAATATATAGTAGATGTTTTGCCATCCAGAAGATCAAAGACACTAACGTATGGGTGGTGTTGTAGTTAGCGAGCTGGCATCGCGTGTGGTAGATCGTGGGTTTGACAATCGATCGGATCAAACCAAGGACTATAAAGTTTGTATTTGTTTCCTCTCTGCTAAGCACACAAGTCCGAGTTGGCGAGATGTCTACCCGCGGACTGTTGTTTCAGTGAGCTAGCACTATAAAAATCCAACTCTGCGTGTTGGTCTAGAACAAAACGTACCTCATCATGCTCTGATTGAAAGTTAACTTGTTCTCGCCATGATATAGCTGACAAATTACTGCATTGGCGTTAAACAACAATTTACTCACTGAATGCATCAAAGAAACTATACACGTCACGGGTTTATAAAAATGCCTCGGGGGGTAATGGCTAGCGTAATCTCCTAGATCATGGATTAATTCGAGTTCAGTTCGGATCAAACGAAAATCTATGAAATTGGTATTTAAATGGTCAATTCTCCGCTATTCAACCAGCGTGTTGGTCACCTGCCCAGTAAAAAAAAAAACATCATCACCTAAAACCATGAACCATTATTGTGTCTATACCAAGCCAGGATCTGGATATCCAATGTCATATATCAGGGCGTGGTCCTCTTTTTGTGTACAGTGAGTTACTGTTCGTTTTGTTGATATTGGTGGAATTGTTGACCATATTACTTAATCTTTCTATTCATAATTCTTCATGCTATGTTGTATCCGAATGTGGTAGTCTAGTATCAAAATGACATATTCACCAAAAGCAACTATTAGTTCCCGCCATGATATGGCTGAAAAACGTCTCAAACACTCAAACAGCGTTAAACAACAATCATTCACTCACTTAATATACCTAAATATTATGTATGTTTTTATATGTGGAATGTTTCATTTAAATCTTAGTTACACTTGTGTGGCCAAATAGCATCTTTCCAGTGCAGGTGTCATTGTGGAATACTTATAATTGTTTCATCGTTGAAAAATGACCAGTCTAAGAATTATACAATATATTTAGCAGTCGTACAACAAGATAGAGTGACAATAAAACCCTTAGTTCTCTTCACATTTGAAATGTCCATACTATTTATGGAACGTTCATATAAACATGTTTATGATTTGTGCTTATTTTTGGTGTTTTAACGCTACTTTCAACAATATTTCAGCTATATCATGGCGATCAGTTTTAGTGGTGGAGGAAGCCGGAGTACGCGGAGAGACCCACCGACCATGAGCAAGCAACTGGTATACCTTATCACTTGTGGTTGCGAGTCGAGTGCGCCCTTTTTGTAACTCGGTGAGCCACCTGGACCCCTGAACATGTTTATGTTATTATAGCAAATGTCCAACAGACATTTTGGGAACACAGTGCCTTGTATGATGAAGATGGTAAGAAGAGTTTGCAGATACCAAAGGGGTAATCAAAATCGGTATATCGACGAAGAACAGACAACACAATGGGCCAAAAGAAAAAGAACACACAAAACTAATGGTTTCAACAAGAAATTTTGGTAAAAAATGAAAATAAGTGACTAATTTTCCATGTAAAAAAAGGAATAATCTGATTGTTGTTACGCCTGAAAAAAACAACAACTCTGGTCTGTGTAAAAAACATACCTTAACCCTATACAAGTTAAAATTGCCGGTCCTTAAGGACACTGGACCTTCCGTACTATTACAACCTTTAAAGTTAGATGTATATAGTTTTTTTTTTTTTTATATTATTTGATTATTTGTAAGTACAATATCTAACATTTCCTGATATCAACACGTGTTTTTTTATTTATTTTTATGCCTAAGTTTTCTAAAGAAATATTCAATTATCAACAAAGAGTGAATAAATTACAATCTATATTAATGTTCTAACACTATAATACAAAATCTATTGAAACTTAAATGAAACTTGACTGACTGCTTCACACGTGTGATCTGTCACTTAATCAATTAATAATATACATATATTAAAGAGAGACCGTGGTTGCATGATGATTCCTTATTTTGTCATCTAGCGTCGTTATCCTCATCAGTGGTGTAATGGTTAGCGTGCTCGCCTGGAGTGTGGTAGATCGTGGGTTCGAACACCGATCGGTTCAAACCAAAGACTATAAAATTTGTATTTGTTCCTTCTGCGCTAAGAACGTACCATTAAGGAGAAAGGGTAAAGATTGGTTGGCTCGGAATCAGGATAATGTGACCACGGACTGTTGTTTCAGTGAGCTCGTTATCATCTCATTAATTTGTTCTCGTTATGATATAATATAGCTGAAAAATTGATGAGTTGGCGTTAAGCAACAATCACTCACTCACTCAATCAATTAAACAATTCATGATATAAATATTTTAATGAGAAACCGTGTTTGTATGAGGGGCCGTCGTGGTCGTGATCGTATGGTAGTTGGATTTATAACAACCTATGCAATCAGTGCCTATCACCACTGTTGTGAGTTTGAATCCCACTCAGAGGAGGTGTGCTCAACTTTATGACTTGAGACAGGTCGGTGGTTTTCTCCTGGTACTCCGGTTTCCTCCACCAATAAAACTGACCGCCACGATATAACTGGAATATTGTTGAAAGTGGCGTTAAACACCATAACAACCCTTTTGTATGTGTATTCATTATTGCTTTTAGAATAAAGTTTTATGAACAAATGTGTATTTCTTACTTTGCCAGGGACCGTCGTGGTCATGGTCGCATGGTAATTGGGTTTACAACTACCTATGCAATCAGTGCCTGTCAGTACTAATGTTGTGAGTTCGAATCCCACTCAGACGAGGTGTACTCGATACAACATTATATGATAAAGGTTGACGGTGGGTTGCGGCATGTCGGTTGTGTCCCGGGTAATTTCTCTTTGCTCCACCAATAAAACCGACCGCTAATATATATAACTGAAATATAGTTGATTGAAAGTGGCGTTAAACACCATAACTCTAATCCTCTTATTTTGCCATGATGTCATGTAACTAGCGTGGGTAACGTCTCTTTCATGCTCGTTCCGGCACTGATCTCTGAAGTTTGATTATTCACGACATAGGCTAGATAAACATGTTTCTGAAAGTTGTGATAATCACCAATCAATCAACCCAACCCAAGTTATCGTCATCATGTTCCATATCAATCATCTTTGTTAGGGACACACCATTTAACTTTTAGGTAAGGGGGTCTGTGTTTCCCCGGGGCTAAGAAATGAAAAAAAAAATTCTTCAATTTTAACCAAAATTTCTCTTTAGAAACTGCAAGATCAGATTATCTAATTTTTTTTGGGGGGCATCTTGCAGGTCAATTTATTCAATACTGAACCGGAAAAAGAAAAAAACAAAAACAAACAAACAAACAAACAAAAAACAGATTCCTTATTAACACTTACCAATAATTTGATAACAGAACGTTTCAAGAACAAAAACAGTTTTTTTTATTACACTTACATGTAACAATTATTGTTTTGAAGTGTACTCATTTACAGGGACTCGTGAAACATTGTATTGAAACACTAAATAAAAAAATAAAAAATAGAATAAAATAAATACAACTTAAAATTATAGTGAGAGAGTAAGTGGTGTTTAACGCCAACTCAGCAATTTTTTCAGCTATACCATGGCGAGAACAAGTTAATTTTCAATTAAATGATTATGAGGTCCGTTTTGTACTAGACCAACACGCTTGTTAGGCAATGCATTTAGAAAAATCAAAGACATAAAATTAAGCATTTTGGATAAAAGTTCGGAATAATGAGAAATTGATCGCTGTTTTTGTTCTTTCGATACACATATATGCTAAACCGCCACGTAGATTGTCCCGTACTCTAAACTGTAGCAAAAACAAAACAAAATAAAACAAAACCAAACATACACAAAACATTGCTTCAATAGCAACTATGTATACAAATAAATATTTATAACCACCATCGTTAATTTTCAAAAATAACAATTTATAAGAAATTATCAAAACGATTTTGTGTTGATTTTTTTTCTTTATAAAAGTGCACGAATAATTTCAAGCATACATTATGCTGAAGGAGAATAATTAAAAGTTGATATCAAAATATAATATGTTTTGTATCAAATTATTATTTTTAGTATTAAACCTATCAAAACATACAACTTTTTTTCTTATTCAAGTTTTTATCTCAACATGTTTTAGAATGTTATTTATGAAAGGGCGCACCCCGCCCGAATTCAACTAAACGCGCTCCCTATGAATTTCAAATGGAAATATTTTCTTTAAGATAATTAACCTTGTTAGAATCAATAAAAATACTACTTATTTGAATAAGTATCCGTTGGGTATTTCTTTAATTTCTGATAATATAACTACTAAAATAAACTACCAGGTCTAATTTCCCTCCCCACTTAAGAAAACAAACAGACAAATTATTTGCTTTTTTCATTTTTACTATTATTTCTCTTTAAATATCAATGGACGATCTCTATTCATACCTTTTAAATCTTCTGGAAGTTTTTGTAGCGGATTTACAATAATAACTTGCAATAATGGGAGACTAATCTAAAGACCTAGGTTCTTGAAGAAATAATTCAAAGGCCATAATCACTTTGGTCAGAAAGATTTTTTGTTGAAGTGAGGCTTTTAAAAAGATATGTAAACTAACTTAAAAATTATAAAAAGTTCAAGACAATTCGCTCACGGTAAGGAATTAAGATAAATTGAATAAAATCGAATAAAGTTGGCAAATAAAGATTAATTTTAATATGATACCTTCAGTTTTTGAAGTACTCCATACCACTCTTTAGGTTAAATGTTCAACGTGTTTGGTCAGGGGCTCCATAAGGTTAAAATTGACCACACACCTTAGTAAATGCAACTGCTTCTAAAAATTGCTTAGCATAAATGTTAAGCGTGTCTTTACGAAGAATATTCAGTTACTTGTATTATCCGAAGATATGGTTTACAGCATTCCACAAGGCTCTACTAAATAAATCAAATACATTTTGTGTATAACGTTTTTGAAAAAAAACAGGGATTTTCATAACTTCATTTTTAGTGTCAATACCGTTTTCTCAGTGGTATACCTTCGCACAAAAATTGCAATATGTCACATTTTAATGGAACACCGTAACTGTTCTGCCTTATGACGACGATTGCTTTAATGATAGGGTAGGTATTTGTCATTGTAAGATGCTGTGTTAAGCACTAACAATAGCATCGTCTCGTAGCCCAGCTATTTAGGGTCCATGAGTTTACGATAGCTCGCATTAGTAGGACGTCCTACAGTCACAGGAAGATTAGATGACCATCACAGTAGCATAGCAAAAGCAAGTTATAGACATGCGTCTCTCATACATCCGTAACCGATTATTTTTTCGACTGAGCAGGCGGGGCATGTGGTAAGCTCTCGTGGTCGCCAGTAGTATCCAAAAACGGTAAGGAATCGGATATGAGAGTTCAATGTTAAGCCATGACGTCCTTGCGGTGTTCAGCAACTACAACCATGAGACAGCAACGTCGATTGCAGTGGCTTTGTGCGCATGCGCCAAATCAATAGATGAGGCGTTTTTCACTGAATAGTCTCGTTTTAGATTTTCAATATCAGATGGACGACGACAATATGTCCTTCGACATCAAGGAGAGAGATTGCTTTATATAGGAGTAACGGCAGACAAGTTCTGTTCCGGTTTAGTGGTAAATTCTCATGCCGGAAATATCCTCTCTTGATCATCCATGACTATCGTACAGCTGCAGCAAGATAATGAGAAGGCACATGCTCCTGGTATTTGTTGAAATATCCTAAAAACAACACAATGTCAAGTTTCGATAATTTGGCTACTCTACAACTTCGATTTGTCTCCGATCGAGAATTATTATGACGCGCTGGACAGAGGTGTCAGAAAACGCGTCAACATTCCAAACAACGTCGGCCAGTTCACATAGAACATTATTTAAGAGTACTGTATAATAACATACAGCCAAGGATAATAATAAAAAAAACTTGATTCTTGGTAGGAGAATTACTTCCCGGTGGTCTCGCATGCTTTTAACGAAACAATGTAAGGGTATCCACGTCCCTTTCTTTCATGACTTATCATCGGGTTTGTTAAACGAATAACTCGACGGGAGCTATTAATGGAGCAGGACTGATTGCTTACTCATACGGAGCACCTGAGTACACCCCGGTTTTTGTGGGGTTCGTGTTGCTCAATCTTAAATTTTCTGTGTAGTGTTTTCTAGATCATTGTTTGTACTATTGGCCATTGCATTGTCTGTTCTTTTTGGAGGTACGGGTTCTAATTATCCCTTTGGTATTTTCAATCTTTTCGGCTACCCTTCCTTACAAACACCGTTTTTTTTTTAAAGACAACAGAACTCTAAAAAGAGAATCATTAATGATGAAAATAACCTTTAATCCCAAATAATGAATTAAAAACTCATAAAACATTAAAAAAGTTAAATGTATTTATACTAGTAAAATAGTATCAGTTATCGTGGCGATCAGTTTTATCGGTGGGGGTAATCAGAGTACCCGTCCATATGTTGTGTCTGTCACAAGCTAGGACTTGGATTTCTGACACCATATATGTCGTGGTCCATATTATGTTCAATAATTGGAGGCGAGAAATGATTGTTCGTTTTGTTGATATTGGTGGTATGTCTAAACTTACTTTTCATAATTAAACCTAATACACGTGCAAGATATAATCCAAAATGGTAAATTTACAATCGGAAAATAAATCAGATTTCGAAATCAGCTTTCATTCTTAATATATACATGAATCATAAGCACGTGGTCAGAAGCGTATTTCAACTTCAAGATTTCCTCCGCTACGATAAAACTGAAATATTGTTGAAAGTGGCATTAAACACCATAAAACCAAATCAATATCTCCTCATATTGCTAATACGGTACTCTGAAAATTCAAAAGTCTTTAGATGGTGATTTTAGCTACCATGGGGCTATTAAAAATGTATTTAAATTACTTGCGTTAATTTTTGTCAAAACATATTATATAAATATTTCCCTTAATATTACCCCATACCACACGACTTCAGTGGTCTAGGAGAAAGGTCAAGTTGATGTTATGGTATTTATTTATTTTGAACTAAAAGAATCTTAAAACGACACTTTACCTTGGTATTTAAAAGTGATACGATTTCATTAAACGAAATAGTCCCTTATAATTAGATTATTGTACACATAAAAGATCAAATTGAGCGTTAAGTTTCCACTTAGAAAATACAGCTTGATCCGTTATGTAAATATGAACCACGGCGTTTGTATCTAACATAAGATTTAATTATTTATTTTTGTCACCAGATTTGTTTTTATTTTACTTTTATCAAATGTTACGAAAATGTATTGATGTTGAATTAGGGATTTTTGTTCAATTTTAGTATTGTTTTTAATATTTAAAAAATAGGCACATGTGTTATATATATATATAAATAATAGTAACGCGAGACTAATTATGATGTCGTTTATACAGATTATTGATTAAAAAACAGAGATACGACTAACTTTTCTGGCGGTTTTACCATTTTTTCAATTTTGTTTTGCTTTGTGTTGATTTTTTTGCTGTTTTTGTATTTGACTTTGATTTTTCTTTGTGTGGTTTTCTTTTGTTTTTGCTTAGATATGTGCAACATAAACTCTTCAATTGTTCTTTTTCTAAGAATAATTAATTTTAATACTTAAAAAATAGTTAAATGCGATAATATACAGGGGAAATAAATAATTTTGGAAGTGGAACGGTGTAGTAAAATGTAGTATAATACTGCCCTAATCATAGTAAAAAATTGTATTCTAACATGACCTCACTCTTTCCCTTTGTTAAAAAAAAACCAGAATTATTTCTTCGTATTATCTCATTAGCACATGCGCCGATGAATGTGACTGACGTTTCCATTGGCAGCATAAATTGCGACCCGAATAATGCCGATAGAGGGTGCAGTATTATTCGAGTTACATAAATTGTGTGCGACATTTTCCACAAGCATATGTATAAATTACCGTCTTCCAATCAAAGTATACTACCGTATTTGTACTCTTAGACATATCAGAATCGAAATAAATCATGGAAGCCAGAGTGTGTTTTGAGTTTTTACATGGATTGGCGGATATTAGAAAATTTTATCCCTCGCCTCTGGCTCGGGATAAAATACTAATATCCGCCAATCCATGTTAAAACTCCCAACACATTCTGGCTTCCATGATTTATTTCTTAAACAACACATGAGATTTATTTAACTATCACGTAAGGCATATCGATCGAACCTTTGTAGTATATGCATGCATGCATCATCGGTTGTGCAATGGAACTTGTCGTGTCCCGCCACGAGTGCAGTAGATTATTAGATCGTGTGCTTGTCACACCAAAGACTAAGACTGATATTTGACGCATCTCCACTAAGCCCACGGCATTAAGGTGTAAGAGATAAGACCTGTTGGGTCGGAATCGGGAAAATGTGTCCGAGTGGAGCGACATGTCTACCTGCTGACTATTGTTTCAGTGAACTATTAGTAAGATAATATATGGATGTAAATGAACATGGGAGACGATCCAACATTACACTTAGACATAAATTAAAGTAAAAGAACATGTTTTATTGCTGTTCTAACTTTCAGTCACAGTAGGGTCTTCAAGAAATGGCTCAGCTTTAGTTCTTATATAAATATCCAACTAAAGTTGTGATTTCGAATCCTCCCCATGGCGAGGTGGACTCAATACAACATTATGTGATAAAGTTTGTCAGTGATTTGCGACATATTGGTGGTTTTTTCCGGGCACTCCGGATTTCTCCCCAATAAAAATGACCGCCCCGATATAACTGAAATACTTTTGAAAGTGGCGTTAAACACCATATCCCTACCCTTCCCCCGACTAAGCAGTTGTCTAGTTCAAAGCGGACATCATCATAATCTCATCGAATATAAATTCTTCTCGTCATGATATACCTGAAAACTAATGCTCATTTTGGCGTTCAACAAAAAATACTAGCAAAAGACTATTCCGAGTTAAACTCTTTTCGAAACTCACAATCCCGAGACAATACAGAAATAACATTAAAATGAAACAATAATCAATCTCAGTCATATAGTTTGTAGTTTCCGTTGTTAGTACTCGGTAATGCAAAAAGTGAGTGTCTTTATCAAATATTTTTTGTTATATAAATATTTAACGTAATTTTCTTCACCATAAAAAGGAGAACTCATGAACAGAGACAACAAACATTGGACACTTTTGAATAAATATCCTGTGGGTGTCTACAGAGCGGTCCGCGTCCGACCAGTGTACATTGTGCTTCGCTGTACACATGACTCAGGATACCAGTACGAGGCATGGTGTTTAACGCCACTTTCAACATTATTGCATTTATATCGTGGCGGTCAGTTTTATTTGTGGAGGAAATCAGGAGTACCCGGAGAAAACGACTGACCTGTCACAAGTCACTGACAAACTTTATCACATAATGTTGTATCGAGTACACTTCGACATTAGCGGGACTCAAACATTCAAACTGACTACTACAATACGATCACGACCACGGCGGACCCTGGATACCAGTAGGCTTTATAATCCCAGTAGATCTTAGAGGAATAAAGCAAAGGTTCATACTAGATAGTAAATGTACTGATTGCAGTACCGGTATGAAGTTGATTATTATGGCACTGGAATAAAATCTTCCTGACTTTTTGGACGACGACATTGCAATAATACCATTATGGAATTACATAGAAAGCAAAGAATTAAAATAACAGCTATAATTTGTGTGTTTTTTTATTCATATTTTACAGTTTATAAATACATTAAATATCACAGATAAAAGCAATTATTTGTAAAAACTACCATAAAACTGTGCTATATAATAGTCTGAAGACTCATTGTTAATAGCACTTTATTATCTAGTCCTAAACACTGAACATCTGTATGGTTATTAGCTATTAAAAATAATACCGTTAAAATTTAAACATTTTAAGAACATAAATATTTTGAATTCATTCAAATCCTTCGATTCAAATTTCGTTTCGTTAAAAAAATATTTAAAATTAGAATAGAATTGAGATGATTGGCACTTAAAGTTATTGTCGAAGACTAGATTTATATCGAGATCATTAAAAATGATATGTACATTTTTTACGACACGTCAATTTCATCTTCACTTTCGGAATCGTCACTTTGAGAATAACTTGAGTGCGCATGTTCTAAATCAATCGAAAGAGAGGCATTGAAGTCTGTATCTTCTTCGATATTATTTGTACATTCGGAACTTGATTTATCAGCTATATGTTCGCTGTCATTTGTGTCTGAAATCTGTTCACAGTTTTGTCCATCATTTCCTTTAATTGGTAACGTAGACTCCCGAGATCCACCGGAAGACAAAAGTTCGCGCTCTTTTGAATTTCTCCATTTCATTCGTCTGTTTTGAAACCAGATTTTAACCTGAAAATAAGAAAGAGAAAATGTAATATGTGGCATGAAACGAACTTGATATACTTCAACTTACATTCAATATTCAAGGTTTTAATCAAAACTCACAGTCGTTAAAATGCGCAACAGGATAACCTTTTTACATTTCAGAAGCCTGGATGGGTTAGGATTATAGTGCTTAATGCCAGTTTCAACAATATTTCAACTATAGCGTGACGGTCTGTTTCATTGGAGGAGGAAACCGGAGAAACCACCTAACTGTCGCAAGCCACTAACAAACTTTATCACATATTCATGTTGTATCTAGTACACCTCACCATGAGCGGGATCTAACTCACAACGTTGGTGGTGATAGGCACTGATTACACACTCTAAATCTAACTACCATACGATCACAAAAAGAACATTTACTAAGAACGTTTATGTTCATTATAGAGCAATGTAAACATTTGGTTAAGATGTAATTAATAAAACCCGTTACATTTGCATGATGTTGAAACACTCCTTTCTTGATCATTTATCTCACGAGGAGTCCAAACCAACAGCTTGTCTTTCATCAACATGCTCATCAAACATCATCATCTATTTTCAATTTCTTTTATATTTGATTGCTTTTTAATTACATTTTTAAAATGTTACATATTAATAATGCTAAGTGGTCACCTATCACCACTAACGTTGTGAGGTCGAATCCCATTCATGGCGAGGTGTACTCAATACAACATTATGTGATAAAGTTTGTCAGCGACTTGCGACAGGTCGGTGGTTTTCTCTGGGTACTCCGGTTTCCTCCACCAATAAAACTGACCACCTCGATATAATTGCAATATTTTTTTAAAGTGGCGTTAAACACCATAAACCAAGTCAATCAATCCTTCAAAAAGAAGAAGAAAAAAAAGAAGAAAATTGTAGTAGCTTTTATTTTAGTGAATGGTCTACAACACCTTAACAAGGTAGCACTAAGGGACCGACCATTTAACATATTGGGATGCTTTGTTTCTCCCCCGGTCAAGAATATTTTTTAGCATGAAACAAAAATCTGATTTTTTTTTCTGGACATGGAAAATCAGTCAATTTTTCCTAACGCTTAGCAGAAGTTCTTGATTTGATATTTAACGTTTATTTGTGTTAGGATAATATATTCTTTCTTTCACAGCTTAAAGAAGCAAATCTCGGCAGCACACGTAATAATATTGAAAATACTCTGGATTGGAAACATTTGATATCTAGAGTGGGTCACATCCGTCCGTCACTTCCGGTAAAGATGAACATGCGTCAATTAACACGATATTTTGATTCATATGATGATATGTCATTACACTGTCATCCACATATTGTGATCATAATAATTAAATATAATGTTAGTATAGTAAGACGATACAAATATTGATTAATTTATATTTTTCACTTTGAATGAATAATACTTGTAACATATTGTTATATCAGTATTTTTTATCAGTTCAAATTGCTAATATTGACAAAAAAATATTTTCATGTAAATTGACAATCGAATGGTGTTTTTTTATTACTGTTTTTTTTTTCACCATCACACGGTCACACTATGGTCAAAGTGGATCGTTCCACAATCTATAAAATGTGGACATGAACACGTTTCAAATCATGAGTTTCTAGGTAATGAATGAGTAAAATCATGTCAATAGGACAACATTCCCTAAGAGCCAGACTGGCCATTCTCAGAATTTGGGGAAAGCCCGGTGAGCCGTTCAAGACCAGCAGCATATTAATGAAAAAATGGCCGACTTGATATGTGACGGTCGGTGTTAATTCCTAGTACGGTTCTGTATATACTTCTCCCAGAATCGGTATCAATTTCATTTTTTCATGCACGATCGAAAACAAATAGATGGGTTTTACGCCGTTTAACGCCACTTTCAACAAAATATTAGTTATATCGTGGCGGGAAAACAAATAGAGAAAAAAATGTGTAAATGTATAAATTCATGGCCGTTGCTGCTCTATTATTCTATAATGTATCTTGTCATTACAATTAAATTGTTTTATTATTGCTAATTCTTCATTAAGCCATCACTTCCATCTGTTTTAGTGATTACAGTAGAATTACATTGGGCAGCCAGATCCTTTATCCGCCATTGTCCTAACCTAGTCAATATCTTTTCGTGATTAGTTTCATACGTATTATAATATGGTATAGAAATTGACAACGAAATTTATATGACAGTCTCTCTTACTTCATAGGTTATTGTTTAAGACCGCTGGAGACTATTTGAAGCATCCATAGAACGCGCCTAAAGAATTATTCCTGATGAATTAAAGGCGCTCATGTACTCATGAGAGCCATATGAAACTGACATCTTATTACAAATTGATGATAAACCAATCGAAGAAATGTGTATTAATTTACGAGTTTCAGATTTATAAAATGTCTCGTGGCGTCAAAGTAAATAGTAAATATAATGAGCTGCCATTGACATTTTTGTAATGATAATTCTTACTACTCCTTATACGACAACATCTTAGTATAGGTCTTACACTGTTTACGGTGTAAAATCGCTACATACCAGTGTTTTTAGCTGCCGAGGGCGATGAAGGTTCCGATTCGATTATTTTTAAAACAAAATAGTAAACATCTAAATGATAGTATGTCGTCATGTTTGTGAGTTAATGTTATAACGTTTGATGTCACGTTCAACAATATATCAGTTGCATCATGGTGGTCCGTTTTATTTTGTGGGGGAAACCGGAGTATCCGGAGAAAACCACCGGGCTGCCGCAAGTCAATGACAAACCTTTTCACATAATGTTGTATCGAGTACACCCCGCCGGATTCAACACATTACTGTATATATACTATATTAATATTGTAATGGTGAGTTTTGACATCTCTTACAAAGTGAAGAAAGGTTTCTGGTAGCATATACTCATTCCGAATACTACTTTAAGATAGTGTATCTTTCTATTATTTTATCCGGCATTGAAAAGACTTTAAATTATAAATCAGAGGCGGTCTGGCCATACATGCATCTGGGAAATTTCCGGGGGTAGCTCAGATAAGCAACTTGCTAATGAACAATGGGTTGACCTGATGCCCGCGCCGGTTCTTAGAGCCAGTTATATATTTATATCTATACACGCGCAGAGAACCTTACATTATTCAAGTCCCCAGTTTAGCCAGAAGAGCTTGAAGATATCAAAGAGGTAATCAGAATCCGTAACTCGAAGAAGGACAGACAACACAATGACAAAAATAAAAAAGGACAAAAGAACAAGCAACGATATATACATACCACTACACAGAAAGCTGAAGATCGAGCAATACGAACCACACTAAAAACCGGGGGTGAACTCATGTGCTCCGGAAGGATGCGCAGTTCCTGAGACTTTATCGTGTATATTCTGAGAGAAGGGTAATTGTATTGGTATATTAATTAATGGTGTATACCTGAGAATCTTTGAGCCCTAGTTTAGCTGCTAGCTTCTTTCTGTCGGGTTTACTTATGTATTTCTGTTTTTGAAACATCTTTTCAAGTCCCTTTCTCTGCATGTCGGAGAACACTGCTCTTCTTAGCATTCCACGGCGAGGTTTTCCTCTCATGTTGCTCAAAAAGGAAAATGCATGTGGAACTGGCATCAATGGGGAACCTAAAAAAGATGAATTATTTTTTTTGTAAAATTTTAAAAAGTTTTCTTTGATTCGAGAAAAGCTTGGATGAAAGGGCAAAATTTTTCGCAGTTGATTAGCATTCAAACCACGTCACTTAAAATTGTGTTTTTTCACAGATGTCATGTTTTTTTTTATAGTTTCTTATGGTACATATAATTCGAAGCCCCATTTTATTTTATTTTTAAACCGAATACGGCGATATGCACATTCACGCGACGATTTTCATTGAAGCACACCTTAATTGACGTACGAGAGAATTTAATGAGTATCACATTTAGAATATGACAAAGAATTATAAATTCATTGATGAAATATAATGAAATGTTATACCCTTAAATAAACATAAAACACCAACCTTACAATTCACTAAAAATAATAAGAGGATAGGAAGTTATTAAAGCGTGACGGGACTAGAAAGACGCGATTGATACATCACATTTACAGCATATTATAAACCTTGTCAAGATTGTTATAATGATATTGTTAACTGTACGTTTTCAAAAGGCCAAGAGATAAATTGTTTGCTCAGTGTATTAGCCGACAATATTTTCATAATTTTTAAAATGTTTTTTCTTAGTTCAAAAGTTCAAAACCGTAATGGCCTTTTTCATTCTTTCTTCTTTTTTTTTCTCTTTTAAAGGATACTTTATTTCAAATACACGTTCTTTCGTTTTTTGAATAGTTTACATGAAGTTTTCTTTGTGGTAATACGCTTAGTAATTTATATCTCACAAATTTAAATTTAATTCCGGTTTTTTTCTCTAATTGGTGTTTTATTTTAAATAAAAAGAGACAAATTATTGTCAGTGTACATTGCACTTTGTGAAATTTATTCGTCAAATAAAAGCGAAAAGTTAATGTTATGTATGGAAATGACCCTACTATAGTCGCGATAAAGGAAAATGTCAATCTCTTAATTTTCAGGACATAGTAGTTGACGAAAATTGGCGGGTATCAAATTATCCTTTCATCGCGATCAATTTAAAGTTTGTCTTATGTCTTTCTTGAAGAGCGAAATTTGTAAAAGAAACAAAAAATAGTATGTCGGAATTGTACACGTATATACACTTATGTTCAAGAAATATTTTCCAAATTTCTGCTATTTATTTTACTGTGTGCTAGAATACTTATGTTTTAGAAATATTTTCCAAATACCTGTATTTTAGTTCACTGTGTTGGAAATGTATATTTACTTATGCTCAAGATATATTTTATGAATATTTGTATTTTATTTTAATAAGAGTTATTTTTATTTAAAGTTCCGCAAAGTTGAGATATTTTTTCTACTCAACACAAGTACATTGGAAAATTTGATTGAAAAAAATATCTTATTTGCTGACCCAAGTTCATGGGTTATATTATATAGTAACGCCAAAAGCAAACCGACGTCTTAATTTGTAAAAATATCAATTTCATCTTGGCCATGAATAAAATTATGAAATGTAATCATTGACCAAAAACGTATTTATAAAAAAAAAAACTGCTTTAATATAATCCTGTAATTTACGAACCGTAAAACAATTTTGATTGTAATGACAGATACGCATATTTTTGAACAAAATACGAGCGCGGGTGGCCCCTTTATCATCAAATGGTCATTTTTACCACTTTTAAGGGTAACAGTAGAAGTTTAATGTTAAAATTTTATTGTGGCGCCGATTTCATATTTGAAATGTTAATTTTACGAGTATTTTGATTGTTTCTAAAGATAGTGGTAATATATGAATACTAATTTTGGTTAAAATTATGACTTTTTAACCCAAAAGATTTCAGATGTCAATTCGCATCTACAAGATACTTGGCCGAGAGCTAATCTAACGGTCAATTTGGTTTAATTGACATATTTTCAATAAAATCAAAAGAGAAATAAAAATAATTATTGTTTTGATAAAGATCAAGATACATCAATATCAATTAAAAACAAGAAATTTATTAGGGAATATTTAATGTTCATTAACTTTTAAACAAATATAATTGAATTAGATGGACGGACAGTCACAAGGCATTGTGAATCATTTATAGACATTTTATCCATTGGCTACAGAAGCGAAGATATTGCGTTGCTTGAAAACTCAACATAAATATTTGAAAATAATATTAATGATATTTCTAAAATATACTTTGAATAAGAAATAATATACACAAGAAATAAATAAGTGCCTATCATCACCACCGTTTGGAGTTCGAATCCCGCTCAGGCGAGGTGTACCCCATATAACAACATCATGTGATCAAGTTTGTCAGTGACTTGCAGCAGGTCGGCGGATTTCTCCAAGCACTTCGGTTTCCTCCACCAATAAAACTGACCTCCACGATATAACTGAAATATTGTTGAAAGCAAAAGTTGAAAATAAACACCATAGTCAAACCCCAACCCACACGAAATACACATATGTGTAGAAAATGAGATTAAGATCAAACAAGTCTAAAACAAATTACAGTGAAGAGAAAGATAATGGCTTTTATGAATAGTAAATAGCCAATTTTTGAGATACAATTTACGAGAAAAAAATGGTTAAAATTAAAATTCTTACCTGGAAAATATGAATTTCTAAACATATTTGGAAACTGCGCTTCGTAGAAAGTTTGTCGTGGTGAACAACCCGTACATGATAACCCATGTCCGATATAACCACACCCCTTTGAGGGGGACTGGGGAATGCTGGTAGGACAGTTGTATACTACTGGTCTTGAAAGTGGTTGTTCAGCCTTCTCTTCTGAAAAAATTGATGAAATTGTTGATAAAAAGATTTATATGAATCACATTTTCATATTTCACAAGTATTAATATCTATTTTAAATGATTAGAAATATTATTTATAAAATTAGAAAAATAAAATAATAAGAAATCTTTGTGTATCTTTAACGTATCTATTTATTTCCATGCAAACACTAAAACGTTACTATTTATCTTAAATCAGAGCAAACATATATATATCTAACATCAGTGCTATCAGAAAAGATAACATTTATTTTGTAATATGTTAAACGAACAGGAAAACTAATACCAAAAGTAACCAGATATGTCTAATAAATTATAAAACGAAATTCTGTGAAAAAGAATCAAGGAAAAGAAATACTAAAATTCAAGACAGTTGAACAATTATATAGAAAGTAAAAATGCAAATGTATCTAAAAAGAGAGTTTACTTTCAATTGAACCAAACATGCTTCTATTAAAATAGGCCTACCTGATTTAGGCGATGTCGATTCTGTTCCCAGAATAGCATTGACTCCAAATTTGAGAAACGGAACTGGATTGACAGGATTAACTGTTCCAGATGACGTAACTGGTGTCGTTTGTATGTTTTCTGGCAAAGTTTGTGAAAATGTTGTCGGACAAGTAAATGGTGGAATACCTTGTCTGGCAAGCAAAGCTTGGTTTCTGTCTCTGAGTAAATTTTCTACAAGAAAAGACGCTGAAGTTGTGACCATAGGCGGCTGTGGGACCAGTTGTCCATTTCTAAATAAGCTCTGGTACAATGGTGACGGCGCTAATATATTTGGAAACATTCTAAATAGCGTCGACGTTAACAAAAAATCCTTCTTATAAGTAAACTCAAGGACAGTTTGTCTATTCGACTGACAGTTTGACAAAGTTAACTTTTTTCTCCAAATCTGTTACTCATTGATATATTATAGTGATGAATATTGTCAATTTTTCACTCAATAGTCATAAAAATCATGTAACAAAATATTTTCCAAGCTGTTTCCGGACCGAGATGAAAACCGGATAAAAGCTAATTTGTTCAATGAATTGATTAGCTATCATATCCCTTCATACCTTTATAAGGAATTAGCTTTAATGGGTATTAATACACTTCTCATATTTAACCAATCAAACGAGATCTAAGCCGTTTGATTAACCAGGAGGCGTGTCAATAATAGAAAAAGTTCAATATTTACTGTTTCAACGCTAGTAGTTATTTTTTGTCAATTACCAATCAAATTTATCGTGTAAGGATTAAGTCTTTGTATAACACATAATGCGAAATTATTGGAAGCAAATGTGCGCATTTTTCTTTTAATATATTAATTGATTAACAAATATGAACGCGTTATGCATTTTTATTATGAAGATTTAAAAAAATGATGAATTGATCACATTATTCTTTGTAAGAAGTGAACTTCCGAGCTTCTTATTTAGTTATTTAACTATCTGAAACGATAACTTCGTTATAAACAAGAAAAGTATTATTAAATGTGAAAAAACAATCTTATTTTTTAGAAAATAGGTTTAGATTTAGGTTTATGGTGTTTAACGCCACTTTCAACAATATTTCAGTTATATCGTGGCGGTTTTAGAAAATATAGATATTTCTTCCTATAATTTTAACAAATACATAAATAACTCGAAAAACATACATAGTATATATATATATGGCGAAAATATTGACAAAAATCATAATTAATAAAATAATTGAATTATTCTTTATAACGGTATATTCTTTGTTCATCGTTTTTTTTAATGAATTTATAGATAAAAATAAAATTATTAATTTCTCTTTTTATTTTTCCTTGCAATAGGAAAGCAAAGCTTTATGTCCGCCTCCAAGTAAATTTCTGCTAGAATTGACGCTGAAGTTGTAACCATAGACGGTCTTGGTTTATTCACAGGTTATTCATATGAAGAAAAACTTAACTGCTATTTTTTAAACTTCATTTTGATTATTTTTTAAATTAAGTAATGATCAATGAATAATGATTCGCAAATATAATTTTTTTCATAATTATTAAAAAAAACCCACATTGTTACAATCTTTTGACAATTAGCGTACGTGATGAAAGGTAGAATTCAAGAAGCGTTGGCGTCGTACTCACTAAATTTGATATCGACATTTTTATTCCCTGTCAGTATATAGTATAATATTTTTTGTTTTACTACTATCATATTCGTTACACTCAATTATATTAACTATTTGAAAAGATCACAAGAGTGCATGTGCATAAGAAGAAATATAGTCCTTTATGCACGTGCGTCACACAGATATGTAAATGCCCATATTTTACAATGATACACAGCTTGCAGTATGGAGATAGAATTAAGTGCAAAAATAGCATATACAAAAAACATTTGTATTGAATTCTCGCATATTTGTTGTAAGTTCATTCGCGTGGAAATCGTCATTTTGTCTTTATTTTTTTGCTAAGACAATTCAAGATTGTACTAGTATTAACATATATTTTCTGCTACTTTACTGGTGAATGCTTGTTGTGAAAGTGATGGAAAATGGGGGAAAAGGGTGATAATAATTTAGACAAAATTGCTATAAATATTAAATTCCATAAAAAAGGGGGGGGGACAGATATTCCCTGTGGATACGGCAATGTGAATTCATATACGTTTTCAAACGTAATTTATTATCCCCCCCCCCTCCCACCTAGTAAAGACCCGGAGTTAAATAGAATCATAGCTCAGTATTTCAAAGCATGCAAGGTATGAACTATTTTTGTCGAGATTAATGTATTAAATTTGTAATAAGTCATGAAAAGAAACACTTCATTACAATTTTTCTTTCTTTAATTTTGACAATTTGTGAAATCAATTTATTATAAATGCATAATAATTCCTAAATATGATTTTTATACTTAACTAAACAAACACAACACATTGTCACAATATTTAAATTCAATAATTACAATTAGAGGCTCGTGTCACTAGAGAATTTGTTAGATTTTACTCAACCTTAATTTATATATTAATTTCTTTCAAGAGGATCATAACACATTTTGATTTTTCCACCTCTTCTAAAGTGTACTATCACTTCCTTAAACGAGACAAAAGAGGCACAAAAGGTAAGCGTTAGTAAGTTACCTGAAGACAGATTTTTTAACGAAGAGCTTAATAAATCCCCAATAGATATCAATTCAGATCACAATAGTTTACTTAAAAATACATTAAGAATGATCAGAAGTTTAATGTTTGTTTGTTTATACACTATTTAAAAAATTCTCAGTAATCCCTAAATTTGGAGTCACGGATGTGGACGCCAAACACCCTAAATTCATTATTTTCGAGTTTTAACAAACCAATTTATGTTCAATAAAATAATCATTTGCAATTATATCTCAATCAGCATTAATCAACATTAATTTTGTTTTAAAGACATGGTTTCATTTCAGACCACGACTTTCATTTTGATGGTCAAACATAAGGGTAGAAAATTAGCGCTATAAATTCATAAAAGTAATTTCAACGAACTGACCAACTGCTAAAAGGTGACAAAAACTGACCCTTTGCGTCGGTTAAAGGACGACTCTTTAATTGGGTGTTGACCCCCCAGCAGGACACACGCCACAAATGGTCCATATAATGATAGAAGTGTAGCCATCGTCTGCATCCACTCGGAAAAAGATAACTTTGAGATTAATCTAAAGTTATAGGAAAAATATTTAATCAAATGGCAGGGCGAAAACTGGTTGAATAAAACTGAAAAATATCTTAAATAAGATAAAAGGAAAAATAGATTTTATTGAAATCATACAGCATGTTAAATATCATCTGTTCTTCGAATTTTTTTTTATTTGATATTAGATTAAAATTTAACAGAATTATTTAAAAAAAAAATAATAATAAAAAAATGAACGAATAAATAAAATACAAAAAGACCCCAATACAAATGTACATGCAGTTGTCAATATCTCTATGAGAGCAAATTACAGATTATATGAAATCGTCTATTTACAGTTAAGTAACGGATAGGATAGTTCGTATTTGATCCCATTTATAAACTACGAAAAGATAACATATTTCTATTTAATTCTTTATTTATTTAACGAGAATAACATACAGCCAGGTGCTACTATATTTATATTGACCTTCATCTCTAAGATTTGTAAAATAAACTGAAATCAAAATATAAGACTTATGTCTGGGTTCTTAACTCCTGCGGGGCTGTCGTGGTCGTGATCAAATGGTAGCCGAGTTCACAAATACCCATGCAATCAGTTCATATCACAAATAACGCCGTGAGTTCGAATGCCACTCATGGCAAAGTGCACTTGATACAACATTATGTGATAAAGTTTGTCAGTGGCTTGCTAAAGGTCGGTGGCTGCTTCCGGTTACTCCGGTTTCCTCCACCAATAAAACTGACCGCCACGATATGACTGAAATATTGTTGAAAATGGCGTTAAATACCATAACCCTAACACATAACCACCATTAACTCGTGTTCAGTTGGTTTATTTAGTGAAATATTTAATAAACTTGGGAATAAGGTGAGTGAGTGATTGTTTTTAAGCGAAAGGTAAGCAATTCTAACGCATAAACAAGCATTACATATCGACGATGATGATGACGATGATGTCTGCTTTCTATAGCTTCTAAACCAACACTCTTTATTGGATATATATAGTGCTAGCTGTTCACTGAAACAACAATCATTGGGTCCACTCGCACAAGTTATTCTGGTTCAGAGCCAACCATTTTTTTTACTTTCATTTTAATGGTTCTTGCTCAGCGGAGGAACTGAAAATATCAAATTCCATAGCCTTTGAATTATGCTTAACCCGACCAGGCCTCGAACCCAAGATCAAACGCCACACTCGAGGGGGAATTCGCTAACCATTGCCCACCACCGATGTGTGTTCTGAGATTTACCAACTCCGAATCAACTGTAAAAGGAAATACTATAAGGCTAAAATTTTGCGGAGACTCGCGCCCGTTATCCAATGGTAGCTGGTTTTTACATCTGTATAGATATACTGGGATGTTGACATTTTGCGGGGACTCATGCCCGTTATCCAATGGTAGCTGGTTTTTACATCTGTATAGATATACTGGGATGCTGACATTTTGCGGGGACTCATGCCCGTCATCGAATGGTAGCTGGTTTTTACATCTGTATAGATATACTGGGATGCTGACATTTTGCGGGGACTCATGCCCGTCATCGAATGGTAGCTGGGTTTTACATCTGTATAGATATACTGGGATGCTGACATTTTGCGGGAACTCATGCCCTTCATCGAATGGTAGCTGATTTTTTACATCTCTACCAATGTAACAAGTGCAGTAAAGTGTACCAGTATAAACTATGAATTGTGGGTAGTTTTCTCTGGTTTTTACTGGTTCCTCTACCAATAAAACTGATTGCAACGTTATAACTGAAATATTGTATTGTTAGAGTTATGATGTTTAACGCCAACTTCATTAATATTTCAGCTTTTTCGTGGCGATCAGTTTTATTGGTTGGGGAAATCGGAGTAACCGGGAAAAACCCCGACCTACCGGAAGTCACTGACAAACTTTATCCCTCAATGTTGTATCGAGTACTCTTTGCAATGAGCGGGATTCGAAAATATTGTAGGAAGGTTAGCTAAACATCCACAATCATGCTATAATGTATACACCTGGAAAAAGTATTGCAACACTCTATTTTTTTTCTCTTCACAAAATTGTGCGACGCAAGTGTTCTATTATTGGCAGAAATTTACTCAAAATTCGACCGGAATGCTTCAAATTAAATCATTGGCACGTAGAAAGACACACTTTATATTAAAAAATTGAAATTGAATGTTGTAAAATTCATAAGTTACAAATGTGTCATTTTTGCGAACAAAAATGTCACTTGAAAACTATTGATCCCGCTATCGAGATTTCCATCATTTAAACACAATTTGTACTCGGACAGAGTCATTAAGCTTTGAAATTTCATATCAGGCGAAACAAGTTAGTAATGAGTGTAATTTCCGTTCACACGGAAGACTGCCGCTAATCGTCTTCTCATACTGCCCACTAAACGACAAATTTAGACTTGGGTAAGACGCTACCATTCCTGGTGCAATGTTTGCTCAAAGTCATTTAAAGTTTGAACCGGCGGCGTTCTTTCTTTCACGCGACGACAGATAATGTCCCAGATGTGCTCGATCGGGTTTAAAGCAGGACTCCTGGCAAGCCATGGAAGAGTGGTTATCTACTCTTTACACAAGTAATCTGTCACAACACGAGCTCCGTGGGATCTGGCGTTGTCATCCATAAAGACAGGCCTTGTATTCAGAGGATGATTGTCAAAGTGAGGCACAACGCTTGCTTCAAGGATGGTTTGCCGATAGATTTGTCCAATGAGGTTGCCTCTTACTGTAATGAGGTCAAGCTTACAGTCATATGATACACATCCCCACACCATGACTGAGCCTCATCCGAAAGGAACATTTTCAACAATGTTAAGCTCAGCATAAGCAGTGTTCGGTTGTCGCCAGACGCACACTCTGCCGTGTGTCACATGCAACAAGAAGCATTGACCTATGAACTTTCCTCCACGAGGCCAAATTCTATTGACGACGTGTTTGGCACCAATGCAAACGGCAAGCTTTGTGTGCTTGTGTTAGTAAACATCTCTTTACAGGTCTTCTTGGACGATAGCCAACAGATTTCAAGACGATTTCGGACTGTTCTTGCAGATAGCAAGCGATGAAACAACCACTGTCTTTTCAAAACAGTACTATTGGCGAACGGATTTCGTCTAACTAGGCGTCCTAGGGCATTGTCCACTCTTCGAGATGTAATACGGGACCTCTCCGATCGAGGGCAATCCTTAACGTCATTGGTCAATCGATGTTTGTTAACAATACGACTGAGGGTAGAGTGGTGATGACCAACACGCTGGGCAATTTGCCTCAGTGACATACCTGCTTCTCGCATGCCAATGATTTTCCATCGCACTGCATTTGAAAGTTGTGGAGGGCCCATTTTGCATCCAGAACAAAAGATTCAAGAGTTACCAGTCTAAGCAATGTGTCGAAGCTAAGGTAGTAACTTCATAGCCCTGGTATCGAGACACTGCACGTGCAAATGAAGGTTATTATAGAGGACGAATATTGCTTAGGTACAGGTACATTTAAATTGAAGTTAAAATGGCCACTCAGGTGTAAATTATATGTTGGAATTGTCTATCTAATGAAAATATTCAGTTTCAAATTTAGTGTTGCAATATTTTTTTCAAGGTGTATACATGCATAAAATGAGTAATACCACTAAAGAATTATCCATAGCCTTCTGTTAAATAACATCTTTTTGAGCTTTCATACAGGTTTAACCTTAAGCTTAATCTAAGTGACACTCATAACTCATGGAAATTGTACATAATTGGAAGCTTACCTCCGAAAATCAACATACATTTAATGGCATATAAGAAAAAACAGACTGTTCGAAGTTGTCTACCGTCAAAAATTCTACTTTCACTTTCGATTTAACACAAATTCATGTGGTTTCTTTCCAATGCAATCATTTTCTTTTAATTTAAAACCACAAGGACATAACATATGGGTTTTTAAATTATCCTAAAAACCTGTAGGTTTCTGCTGACATGCAGTATTTTGCAGTATCCAATAAGGTTTATTCTTTATCCAACAATGTAGGAATCCATTTTGTGTTTACGTACTACTTTTTCATACATCCTTTTCGACTGGTACCCACATTTACTGGTGCATTGTATTACACCTAAGACTGTAATATCGGAAACCTTTTTGTAGTGTAATGGTTATCATGCTCCGGCGCTTTAGGTGCGATGGACTGTGGATTCGATCCCCGATGGGATCATACCTGAGACTATGAAATTAGTAGTTGACTTGTTGCCCCCGATAAGTGCACAGCAACGACTGGTTGGCTCATAGCAAGGATTATGTGTCCAAGTTGAGCGACGAGTCTTTCTGTGTACCAAACGCTGTTCCAATGAAAAAAAATCCAAACCAACGTGTTTCTTTAATATAGTACATGTATAAAGCATATATCATTTTATCCTGCACTGGTTCTATTTGAGCAGCAAATTGAACTGAGTGGATAATGTTTTGTTATATATACGATATAGTTTGTCTGGTACCGGATTAATGTTGAGCGACGGTAAGAAACGTTAACAGTATAAACGCATTAAAAACAATTAGAACGACACTTGATTCTGTTCTTTATAGATAATTTGGCAGTTGTTTTAGACTTTTTGAAATTACAGGATAGACACAATATACGCACAATGTCGGAAAATTTCAAATTCATATGCACTCGCAGCTAAACAGGCTAGTTTTTCTGCCCGTTTCTAAAGCTCGTACAAATACATTTCATATTTTCCAACAATGTACATAAAATGTCTACAGTGTATATCTTCTCATTAAAATTAATCTGTTCTCGCCACGATATGGCTGAAAAGTTCTTCACTTGGACAACCATCACTCATTGTAAACTCGAAAGAAAACGTCGAATGATGAAATCTGCATTGCTATATCAAAATAGTTACTCAACAGAGATAAAGATGCACTAGATGATATTTCTCTCAAATAATGGTTGGAAAGCTTATTCTCACAACCTCCCGTTTTCCCCCTTAAAACGAACAAATGATGTAAAATTTGGCATGGGTCGATCCATAAAACTAAACAAATTACTAGTAATAGTTTAAAATACTGAATGCTCATGCTCAATATACCCCTGATTCACCCATTGGTCGTAATTTCTAGTAAACAAAACCGATGAAAATTAAATAATTATCGTTAAAATGGGGACGGTGTATTAACTGTCCAATCCAATAGAACTGGTACTGACTGACAATATAAATGGAAATGTTACGTTAGGAAAACTGAACTAATCACGTTTGTGATCAAATGAAGTTGACAAGTGCTGGATTTACCATTGTGCTTAGGTGTGCTTAAGTACATGGTCCCGTTGGCAAAAGGGGGGGGGGTATCTTCCTGCCAATTTTTTTTTACGATGGATTTTTGTTTATATAGTGCAATTCAAGTCGTTCTGTTTCGGAGCGATTCCAGACATAATGATACAGGTTCACGTAACGCATAGAATAAAAATATCAAATGTTTTGATATAGCCCTGGATTATAATTTCTTATTTTTTAATTCGAATAAATCAGGTTCGGATTTAGAGGGACTCTGTGGGGTTGAAAGTGTTCCACCCCTTCTAAATTTTGCAGAGAATAAGTTATCTAGCATTTAATTGATTAATGTTACTAGTTATGGGTGTGGGGTCGTCGTGGCCGTGATCGTATTGTAGTTGGATTTACAACTACCTATGCAATCAGTACATATCACCACTGGTGTGAGTTCGAATCTCGATCAGGACGAGGTGTACAGCATTATGTGATAAAGTTTGTCAGTGACTTGCGACAGGTCGGTGGTTTTCTCCTGGTACTGAGGTTTCCTCCACCAATAAAACTGACATCCACTATATAACTGAAATATTGTTGAAAGTGGCGTTAAATATCTTCAAACATCGAATTTTCTAAACCTGAGTTTCAGGATGGCTTCGTGACCTCCATACCAGAGCTTTATCCTGTACCCATTGAACACCTTTAGTGGGTATCCGCTAGACCCCTCGCCTAGATGTGTGCTGCCCCAAGCGCAAATAGCTGGATCAGAACCTGCAAATCATATAGCCGATGGTACCATTTAGAAAGGCTAGCATCTGCCCAACTGATAATGATTTGGTCAATAATGTCCACAGTTTCCCACTATATACATGTATTTGTACATGTATATATAGACTTTTGTCCTAGGAGTAACTTGGTCTTTATCCAGCAAATGTATATATTCTTACCTAGTGGTCAGTTCAAGTCGTCGTGAGAGCATTCGCTGTTCTTTCAATTGTACCGTCCATTTTTCTGTTGTCATTCATTATTGTGATAATATGTGCTTGTTTTGAATGAGAACGAATCTGTGCATGTTGTTTTGCTTGTTTATACTTGTTTACCGTTGGCCTTTCAATTATCAATATGGGTTGTATGTAGTGGAACATGTTTGCGCCTGTCCAAAACAACAACTCAAATTTTCAGTGGCATAGGTCGTGGCCTTTCTGGTGTTCGATGATTTGAGATCAGAGATAATTGCTCCTTTTATTGATATTAGTGGAATTGTTGACAATCACTGTTGAAATTCGCGTTTTAGCAAGAATAGGAAAGGTATGGAGATACCAAAGGGGTAACCAGAAGTCGTCAATCAAAGAAGGACAGACAACACAACGGCTAATAGAAAAGCAACAAAAGGACAAGCAACGACTTACAAAACATTACGCAGAAAACTAAAGATCGAGCAACACGAGTCTCACTATAAACCGGGGGTGAACTCAGGTGCTCCGGAAGTGTTAGCATTTCCTGCTCGACATGTGACCCCAGGCTGGTTACTATTGGACGACACGAACATCATCTGATATGGGAATCATGTTGGACAACAGTATGATATCAGCGTACTTTAATTAGACCACCATATTGCCACACCATGGTGCCAATGTATTATATTTAAAAGGAAACAAAGAGCATATAATTAAAAAGGACCAAAATGAAGTATTATCATGACTTTGTATTCGTAATCTGCTTTCGGTGAACTCCACATTTCCTTCTATTTCTCAGAAATCACTCGACCAAAAAACCAACATGGCAAAATTATTGCTAGGGTTGAATTCAACACTATTGTTAATGTTCACTTCTTTCGAAAATTCACCATGGCAACAATGACAAATTATGCTTTCCGACTGACTGAAATTCAAATATATTCATTGCAGAAACCATTTGTGTGGATGAAATTGTTACATTATATGATTGTTCCTTGAGTTACCATCTCCAAAGTGGTATTTTTGTGGATCCGAAATCCAAGATGGATGCCACCAACGAAGGATGACGAGAAAATGAATAAACAACTTCTTTTCCCAACTACTACAAACTTGATTGAACATTAATTGTACATTAATTATGATTGGATGATCTGTAGCAAAGATTACGTTGTCTGGCGTGGATTGGACTTGGTCACCTCTGCAGAAAAAAAAAGTTTTTAAAAAAGGACCTACTGAATAACATACAAAAATGTAAGCTTTTGATAGAACTCAGTATGTAAAAAAAATGATAATTCTGGGGTCGTAGTCAAAGCTACATTTTTAGAATGTATCTGGAATCCAATACGACCGGCATCGCAGGACATATGGTTTAATGTATAGTAGGACCATATTGGAAAATGTTTCAAACACTTCTTCTCTCAATCCTCTGAACCGTTTGAAAACATACTTTACCAGATTGTTCCTTTTCCGGTCTGGTACATTATTGCGTGGATCTATAATCGAAGATTCACCGCAAGAAACAATCTATTGCAATATGTTATTTCATTGTTATCGCTATCTTGGCAATACTCGGGTCAAACGGAAAGCGTGAAATTTATATAAAATTAGACAATGGAATATGGGTTAAGACATTACCTATATATCAAATTAAAAGGGTAATTAAACTAGTAGAAATAAAATAAGTGATTATGATAATTAACGCCTCTTTCAGCGAAATTTCAGCTACTAGTATATCATGGCGTCAGTTTTATGGATGGAAGATACCGTAGTACCAAGAGAAAAACCACCAGTCTGCAGCAAGTCACCAACAAACTTTAACACATAATGTTGTATTGAGTATACTTCGCTATGCGCGGGATTCGAACTCACAGTGTTAGATGTAAACCCAACTACCATATGATCACGACCACTGCGTCCCCGAAATAAAATTCAAGATACTATTATTAACATAGAACAATACCGGGAAGTGATTTAAACATCTTTTCTGAAACAACAAAACCATTTACAAGCAAACTTAGTTGGAATGTGCATTTTCTTGTTGGCCTCCACAAAGGCTTTTTCCACATGTTAACCAAAATTCAAAGATGATAAAACGATAGAAAATATGAGAGAACGACCATTTATCTTTTTTCTTTGGGTATTTTATAAAACAAAATCTGTCCCCAAATAAAACAGAAAATGAAAACAAAATTACTTGAAACATGCAAACATAAATTAGACGACCTTGCAGTGTTCAACAATTGTTTTTGGAAAAAGCACACCCCCTAAAAGAAATAGTGCTCCTCCAAAAAATCTGACTTAGATATCGTCTGACTCTTTTTAGTTGTGACAATCAAAAGTAGATAACTTATTGTTAGAAATCTTGTTCACGTCATTAATTCGAATACTATCTAGAATATTGTAATTAATTGGATCGTGTGCACACAATAAATACCGCATAGCTGGTGTAATGGTTAGCATTCTTGTATCGAAAGTGGTAGATCGTGGGTTCGAGCCCCTAATCGCGTTAAACCAAAGACTATAAAATTGTTTTTTGTTGCTTCTCCGGTAAGCACGCATTACTAAGGAGAAGGAACAAAGACTGGTTTGCTCGGAATCAGGATAATTTGTCCGAATGGGGCGACATATCTATCCACAGACTGTTGTTTCAGTGAGCTAGCACTATAAAAATATAACTAAAGAGTGTTCGGTTTAGGCTGACTAACGATATGTACCTGCAGCTGATATCCAGATTAGAGTGAATACGTGTAGCATATACCTTTTATAGTGACTAGCGGTATGTACATATAGCATATGTCGGGGTTATGATGGCTAACGATGCATAGTTATTTCACATGTGAACAGGGATGGAATTAAGAGGCACGGGACCCAATTGTTCTCTGTAAGAAGAGTTTGAAGATACCAAAGAGCAAGCAATCAGAATCCGTATATCGAAGAAGAACAGACAACACAATGGCCAAAAGAAAAAGTACAAAAGGACAAACAACGATCGACAAAACATACATATAATACTAAAGATCGAGTAACATGAGCCCCACTAAAAACCGGGGGTGCTTCAGAAGGGAAAGCAGTTCCTGTTCCACTAGTGGCACCCGTCGTGTTAATCTAGTTACAAACCCGGTAATAAGTCATGAATGAGGAAAGGACCGGGAAGTGTTTACGACAAGTGGAACATATACGTGGTCATTTGCGACACAGATATTCCATAAC
>MJUT01045343.1:1181865-1196035 GCA_002080005.1 Gigantidas platifrons | reverse complement strand
GATTTGTTTATTTATACTATATAAGATTTGTTCATTTATACTATATAAGATTTGTTTATTTATACTATATAAGATTTGTTTGTTAACAAATAAGGAATTTTGTGTCTTCTTATTTTGTTCTGGGGTCTTCGTGGTCACGATCGTATGGTAGTTGTATTTACAACTACCTAAGCAATCAGAGCTTATCACCAATAGTTGAGAGTTTGGATCACGTTCATGACAAGGTGTACTCGATACAACATTATATGGTAAAGTTTGTCAGTGATTTGCGGTAGGTCAGTGGTTTTCTCCGAGTACTCCGGTTTCCTTCACCAATAAAACTGACCACCACGATATAACTGATATATTGTTGAAAGTGGCATAAACACTATAACCCCAACCCCAAGCGAAGCTATAGCAATTATACCTACCGCCTTCAAACAAGTCAAAGATTATGTCAGAGGTTGCACATGGTAATTGAAAAGGTCAACACTATTTACAGGTTTCATAAGTTAATATTTGACCGAGGAGACAGTACCCTTGAAACAATCGGTTGCTTCAATCACTACTCGTATTTTAAGAACGAATATTTTCTAATGTTTAATTTTATGAAAAATAGCTTCTTTACGAATGTTTAAATTGTAAATAGTAATCATAAGCTTTCTATCTTAAAAAGCTTTATCTAATATTCTTATTTTACGTGTAAAAGTTTGTCAGTAACTTGCAGCAAGTCGATGGTTTTCTCCGGGTACTCCGGTTTCCCCCACCAATAATACTGACCACCACGATATAACTGAAATATTGTTGAAAGCGGCGTTAAACACCATAACACTAGTCCTTAATTTACGAACTCAACACATTGTCATAGTAATATAGCTGACTAAAGAATATTGTAATTTAGAATTGACCAAGGGAGGTAACAAAAGATTTATTGCTAAATGATAGAAGAGCTCGGACGTATTTCCGTCGGGTCTATTTTACACAGTCAATAACCTCTTTTTACATTTGTGTATAACAAAAGAAATGGCCATATAATAGGCTTGGTGTCAATATCTAGATGTAATTGGTGTAGCTTTCATGTGTAAAGATTTATACGAAACCTACAATTACATATTGACCATAAACCCGTATTTGTAATAACATGCTTATATTCTTAATAAAATGTAAAAATGTGCCAAAGTTTGAATGCTAACACGGGTAGCCATACAGAGTTTTATAAAAAAAAAAAAATAACACGTGTTTTCTATTATTTTGTTTAGGTAACCATGTTTAATGCGACCAAATTAAGCAGATGGATGAGCATGAACCTTTTATCAATATTGAAAAATCACGGTCACTTATTAGGTCGATTACAAGTTAATATATGACATGTTAGAGCACAGAACGTATGCTTGACTCTACCACAATCAAAAAATATAGTATTATACAAAAAATCTTTGATATAATATGTTAGCAAACCTTTCATTTTTTCTGAATAAAAGAATCGTTCCAAATACCAAACATGCCATGTTGTGCAGATTGTAAAAAAAAAGACAGAGATCACCGATTCAAAAAAATTTCTTTCGGATAATGGAGTCATTAATTTTTATTGTAAAGTTTTATCAAGCATTTTTTCATATTTTTGCATTTTTTTGAATGTATCTCTGAATAAAGAAAGGTTGTTTGGAATGGTGCAACTTTCATGGGAAACAAAAATGTGCAGAATATACACTGTGCATCAATATACCACGTTTGAGCTTTCAATTTCAATATACAACTGACCGAGATGTTTACCATAGCTAAATCTGATTTCTAAAGTATCCTGAAATACAATGCCTAACTTTGCTGATAATAAGCTACATTGTTAAGCCATGTTATTTCTTTTCATTTGTTACAAAATTCTTGGTTACGACGTCAGAGGCTGCTTGTTATTCCTTAATCGTCTCTGTGTCGTGTCACCGCAAACGTTTCTACACTCAAAAAGCGTTGTTACGATTTAATGTGGTATTGTCATAGACCATATCCCCTACATTAAATATGCAAGATTTGTCTAAAGTAGTCTTTTTCATAAAAACTTCACTTTTCAACTTTGCATATGTCCAGTGATTAGCAGTGTTACATTCTAAAGTTTCACAGTAACATTTGCGTCCCGCAGAAGTTACGACTTGTGGGAGGCACTTTCCAAAATACGTGTCGGAAACATGTCATTTTTCCCTTTGGAATACATTTACTATTTGTGTGACATCTTTACCACTGTCGTGCGTATGTTCAATTCTTCAAAGTTGCGTCATCAGATGGTAAAGACTGTTGATGTGCAGTGTTTTAGCACCGGACATAGTTCTTCGCACCTGCTTAAAAACTCTAGCATGGTGCCGAATCTAAAGGACCATAAATTAGTCATATCATATCTGAAGATTTAGCTTGTGATTGGGTACCGCTCTTTATATTATAAATTCTTTTTAACGTGTAATTAAAGATATTTAAATGCATCAAGAAGTCTCCTCCCGCAGAAAAGTGGATGAGTTAACTGCACACGCGTAGAACAGTTACGCCATCAAATGCCGCTTTTGGCTGTTGTTTTATCAAAACTTCTGTCTTTACTTTAAATAATAAGTTAGACGAAGTTGTTATTTATCTTTTCTTTTATTATCGGCAGATGGTGAGCTTGAGCTGAGACAAAACTGCTAGTTTTCAAAATTTAAGGGGAGCAGATACAGTGTTCGAAAAATGAAGCCTTAGTGTCAATCCTGCAGCTGCAACTGACGATTTATAAAGAAATTACGTTTTACAAACGAATTTGATTGTTGCATAATGTATTGATAAAAATTGTGTGATAATAATTGCAGCAGAAAGAGCCTTTTATTCCAGCTTGCTTCTTAAAGACAAAATGTGCTGTGCATCTTGTTGCGTTCGCAGCTGTAAACTGCATCATACAATTTTTTTTTGAAAATGCATTGATAGAAAGAAATTAAATTTAAAACTTCTTTTGTGTTTAAACGCATTATATAATGATTTTCAAGTTTAATTCACGATAATAGCATTTGTCATATGTCTGCTGTCTTACGCAACCGGTACAAGAAAAACGCACAGATACTGTTTGCCTCTTATGACGTGATGCCAGACGATTATCTGTTCGTGTAAAGATGATTAATATTTATTTAGCACATGTTAATATGCATCAACACATTTTTATTATTCTTCAATTTGTAATTACTTTGAATTAAACAGAGAAGAACGGTTGAAACTTTCACCCAGTCATATTACCCGCGGTTTTTCAAAGCAAAATTCAATTTTGCCGCCATGTGCAACATACAGAGTCTCGTTTTAGTTTATCGATAGACGACACAATGCATGTTAAACTAACACATTGTTGTAAGACGGTGCACGGATTTCATATCCGTCTGTCTGCATCCTTCTGCACATGTTCTCGCATATTGATGCGAAATAAAAGAAATTCTATGTCTAAGAACGTAATTGTTTATATTAAAAGTGATATATTTGTTGTTCTTTGTTTACAAACAAAATAATTGCGAAAAATATAAATGAAACGAAGCGTTTCAACATTTGAATGCAGTACGTTTTCTGATGGCGTTGTATGATTTTACTTAAAAAGAAAATACTTCTTGTTTTTCATATTAAATTATTAGAATAAAGAAAAGCTTTGTAAGAATTATATTATTATTTAATAAAACAGTTATATATATATTATTAGCGATCTGTTACTTAATAGATATTCCCTTCAGCATGTGCATGTATTGTGTTATTATCAAAATAATGAACCGTAGAAAGGCGAACACAGGTCATATCATTTTAACCACAACATTTTCCTTTAGATTTTCCACATAATAGAACAGCGGTTGAAGGACTTATCATTTTTTGTAAAAGGTTACAAGGAATTATATGAGAAAATATAGGGAAAGTTCGTAAGTATGTTTTACCGAACAATTAGTCTCAAAATAACTTTAATTGTAGGATCTACACAAAGTCATGTAAACACGTCCGTTTTTGAATTTTTGAAAGAAAAGTGATCAGTCAAGATATTATTTCTACACCCATAGTGAGGAGGGTATTCTATTAAAAACAAGTTAATGAGGTATGTAGCCTAATCACAGTCAAACCTGCCTTAAAAGGGCACATCTATATAACAAATCACTGTCTATAAAAGACAGTCTCCTTTTTGCAATTAATGAATAGTGCATATAACTTTAAACTGTATGTAAAGGACAACTGATCATAAAGGCCACATATTCAGGTTCCCCTGAGTGGTCTTTATATACAGCCTTGACTGTATGTTATTATTTAGTTTATTCTATTTACAGTAATAAATTTTGTTCACATGTGGGTATTTTGCCTCCTATGTTCTCAGTGATATAATGCCATTTTGACTTAATAATTCAATGCATATATTCCCCACTTCAAAATCAACAGTCTTGCTATAAATTGTAATTGAGAATTGTAAATTACAAAACATTCTTTAAACATATATATATTTTTTTATAATTATAATAAGAAGGTTAATCTAATTTCTATCCTTCAATCAATTCAATCGAAGGTACCGCCACGATATAGCTGAAATATTGTTTAAAGTGGCGTTAAACACCATAACATAACCCCCTCAATTGAAGATATTTTCTGTAAGGAATTATAATACAAACTGCTTTAAAAAACATGTTAAATGACACCAAATTAAAAAAAACATTTGAATTACATTCCGATAAATCACAGAAAATAATGATTAAATGAACATGTTAACTTGTATCACTAATGTGTATTTCCTATCTATAATTTGTAATAGATGCATTTCTGCACACTCATGCTGCAGTGCAGTGATACATGTATACCCCTATGTACGTTCTGTGCTAAATAAAGGCGTGTGTATATTTAAATCCATGCCAACACCTCATTAATATTGACTTTTTTTACGTTTGGCTTACTCATATTAGCGACTTTTTCATGTTGTTTTAACGATTTTTTTCACTCTAAATTTTTTATCTTTCAAAACGATGTCTTTCGTTTAAGAAAGGCCTCCACACTTCCATACTTTCCCAGTTATATAAAAGCTATGTAACATAAGATAGCAACACCCTGCAGAGTAGAGAGAATGCTTTAAAATTTGTTACAAATGTTTTTCAAATGGGGTATGATCAAGTTATCTTATTTGAATGATAACACTATTTCAACAACTTTAAGTAAATTCTTTATAAAGAAAGAAAACAGTGATCAGTCAAATTGTCTTCCCTTTGAATGTATTGAAACATGTCAGCTACGGTCTGACGAATAACTGTAAAGGTGAAAAATACACATTATTTCATATAGGTATAATAGAAATGATTTTCATTTTCATACGACTTTAATAAATTTGGATCATGGGGTAAAAAGGCTATTAAAGACTTGTAACATTTTATCCGTTGCGTTGAACACGCGCGCCATCTGTTGACAAAAGGGAGAAGCACTTTACACTTTAAATGCACAAACGTATAATTATATGATTATTTTTTTCTTCATGGTTTAGAAACGAATCCACTAACATTTATTTATTTACATGTCTGACAAATTAAATGTACACGTACTGAATTAAGTTTCACAAAAAGCATTCGCCTTTGATTTCTGTGTAGTGTCTTGTAGATCGTTGTTTGTCCGTTTTCTTTTGACCACTGTATTGTCGGTTTTTCTGTTTACGGTTACTGGTTACCCCTTTGGTATATTCAAACTTGTCTTTAATGCTTCTCATTTTCGCTTCATTCTCTCTTTCTACGATACAAAATGTTGTCCGCTGCATTTCACCGAAGTTATAAATGGGATGTACCTGGAGGTTTTCAAGTGTGTGAGACCTGCACAACAGGTGGGCATCGATGACTTATTGATTGTATTTTATTTTGTTTTTGTTTTGGAGCTCCTAAAATGTATATTTTAGGGATCTAAACTTTTGTAACAATTTAGTATTAGGGAACGGCCGTTTAATCTTAGGGTCAACACCCTACCGAGCCAGATATTGTTTTTTGCACACACACACAAAAATAAGATGGATGCTCTTATCGACATCAGGGGCGGATCCAGGATTTCAAGTTTAGGGGGAGGGGGGGTCGCACTTAAAATATTCGGCGCGAAACGCGGGAAAAGGCTCGGCGAAGCCTCGCATTTTCCCCCGTTTCTAAGCCTCATACACATATTACCTATATGCTTCGACAGTGCACAAGTATTGTATATACATATTTTAAACGTTATTTTTTTAAGTTTCAAAAGCCAGTATGGTTTACTTTGTATTTCGTAAAACTAAAACGCCACAATCACATATTATACAACATGATATATAATGTTGAAACAATTAAATATCTACTATATATTACAATATCGATTACTCATTTCGTCATATAAGAGCACAAAGTACCTAGAGTGTTACAATAGCATCATAATTCATTCAATATAAGAAACAGTAATTGTTATTTCCCTTGATTAAATCTTAAGGGCTCATCTGGAACTCCTCGCGCCTTTCCCCAAGTGACAAAACTTGTTTTTTTTTCACTTGGGGAAAGGCGCGAGGAGTTCCGGATGCATAAGGGCTACCTTTATGGGGAATGGCAAGGTCACACAAGACGGGATATGGAGTGTAGTAATACGTACTCGTTAGAGTTCCACTCTAAAATTATGCTTAAAGTATAACCCAAATACAATTGACAAATGTTACAAAATATAATTAATGCAATTCTAATTGTGTACAAGGTTCGATACATTGAAAATATCCGTGAGTGCATTCAGTAAAACGTACAATGAGCATATTCCACTGTTTTGATCAGAATTGGAAACACGTGGCATTAATTAAAAACAAATGATAATAGTAAATTAGTAATTGGTCACTAAAAAAATTTCCGTCCAAATTAAAATTTTATCAATTACATTTGTTTTCTCAAACCTTATAAGTTTCAAATAAAAATTACGGAAATAACATTTTAAATGACGTCCCCTTTAAGTTTAGACATGAAACACAATCGTACCTCCTTTTTTCAAATTAAATAACATGTCTTTTACACAGACTATTAATTACAAATTGCCTCTTTTCTCCGAAGTCGTTCAGGCGTGAAATCGTATTCAAATAGACGAGCTTCACACCTGTTTTACAGGTTCCGTTACCTACAAAAACTATTGTCAATTTTTATCACTGTAACTCCTCTATATGCAATGTGCTATACTCCGTTTACATAAACTTTGACTTTTATTTGAAATTAACCCGCAAAACGGCGCGTGCCGAATAAACCATGAATAACAAAACCGAAATATAAAAAATGAATAAAATAAATTGTATAATGGAGTCATCTTATGATTTAGTATGTAGTTAGAAAGTCATTAAAATATGTCAAAATTTACAAAACTTAATCGGAGATTTGAAAATAAAAGTTTTATTGAAATGTAAGGGACAAATAGGATAATTTTAGATAAAAATGAACCAAAGAGATCATATACAATTGTGAAATCTCTAAATAATGATCTTTTGTAATCTTATATACATTGATTTGCATAAAATGATTTGTAAGTATGTGAGCCGATCGCCATAACTAGAGGAAGTATGACGTGTGTATAAATTCAAACAGATAACAGATATCAACTAGATAGTAAAAGAAAAAAAATGTTAAATTCAGAGGCCCTCGTCACAACCATTATTATAGGGTGTTATATTGTGTTGTGACAAACAGGCCTAATGGGTGGGTGAAAATAGCCATGCATTGTTTCGTGACCAACAGGACTAAAGCGGGTTGGGGGGTCTATAACCCTTTTAAACGGTCTATGCGTTGCTTCGTGACAAATGGGGGCTGTCTCCAAATAACAACACGAACGTGTTCATAGAAACAAAGTAAAAATGGTGGCATCAAGAGACAGTGATACATTCAAATTTTAAACGCATTTTATTGTCTAAATAATTATTTTGATTTTTTTATTTGATTTTTGGTGTTTTAACGCCACTTTCAACAATATTTCGGCTATATCATGGCGACCAGTTTTAGTGGTGGAGGAAGCCGGATTACCCGGAGAGAACCACCGACCATGGGCAAGCAACTGGTGAACGTTATCACTTGCGACTGCGAGTCGAGTGCACCCTTTTTGTAATTTACAAAGCCGGGCACGAACCCACGCCGTATTGGTGATAGGCTTGTATGAGTTGTTAGATCCAGCGACCTAACTCATTGAGCCATCCGGGCTCTTTCTAAATAATGACACAGGTTCAGTGGTAAATATATTAAACTACAAATGTATGTCTTTTTATATTAAAACTTATCTATATCAACACACTGTTCCTAATGTTTTATGGGATTATATGTCTTTCTTTTTTCCGGGATACTCCGGTATCCTCCGCCAATAAAACTGACCACCTACGATATAACTGAAATATTGTTGAAAGTGGCTTTAAAATCATGTATTTCTAGGACAAATATAATGAAATATAGGAATTGGGAGTGGCATCGTAGTCAGAACTGGCTACACATCCCTACCGATAGACGCGACGATCCTACTCCGTTTGGATGATTGACTAGCGATTATCAAAGACGACCGCCATGTAGCCACATTATTCCATATATAGTGGTTATACATTACATACCTAATAGATTGAAATAATCTTTAGTGTTGAAGATGTCTTTGTGGTTCCGATCTTATGGTAAAGTGTAGCAGGATATACATGTACCTATGTAAAGTCATTAAAGGTCGTATTTGTTGGAGGTACTCCGATCACCAACAAAACTGACCGTCATGATAACTGATTTTTTTTTCAAATGGCGTAAACATTCATGATTCTAGTTTGGTTTGATTTGGCTTGATGGTGTTTAACGCCACTTTCAACAATATTTCAGTTATATTGTGGTGGTCAGTTTTAATGGTGGAGGAAACCGGAGTACCTGGCGAAAACCACAGATCTGCCGCAAGTCACTGACAAACTTTATCACATAATGTTGTATAGAGTACACCTCGCCTGAATGGGATTCTAAATTTTTCCACATTTGTTTCATATAGACACGTTTTAGTTTGTAGTCCATATGGTGTAGCATTGAAGTTTGGGGAAGGTTTACATTATATGATTCGAACCTCAAAAATTGTCTCATTTTTTTATTTCCTGTTTTATGATCCTTCTTCTAAACTAATGGTTCAATTGCTATTCGTTTCCTTGTTTAGATACCATTTATTGTTTTTTTCCAATGGAGATTTTTAAAGAAAAAAATTAAGACGTTTGTTTTAATAAAAAAACATTGGACAAAAAAACAAAAGATGGCAAATATGAAGGAACAGCTTTCAAATGGCATCCACATAATATGCACTTTAATTTGTTTAAATCAAACGTTTTAATGTTAATTAATCCATATACATTAAAGTTATCATACAGCATAAAATATTATTGCTTTTGTAATGAAAAAAAAATAAAAAAGTAAAATAGAATAGAATAATAAAAAAATAAAATAATAAAAAAAAAAGATTAAAAAAAAAAAAAAAAACTAATTGCGCATTTCTTAATAATATTGTCACTGTAGTAATGTTTCTAAATCTGCTTGATATTTACCACCTTCCACAAGACCTGTACGCATGAATGATATTCGTGATGGCAATTATTGGGTGCAATTGAACCATAGAACATGTGGAAAGTGGAAGGATCCTCATCAACAGCTCTCGTATACTAATGCAAAAAATAAGATGAAAAAAGGACTGCACCAGTAGTTTTTATAGCATTGTACATATGGTTACGTGAGCACTGCTTTGATGTGTGTGATGTCATGGTGGGTCAAATGTATCCTTAAACGCATGGTGTAACTTTTTATTTTCAATTGTATAAATAAAACAGAACTGCTTAACTGTGAAATTGCATTTGTACTATTTTATAAAGCAGCCATTTTACGGAGATGTTTTATTTCATTTTTTTTAAATTTGAATTAAATAATTATTTATTGGGTATCGGCAGTTTTATCATCTAAATGTGAAAGTTATAATAAATAAATGGTGGTACATGTTTGTATTGCTATTTAAATGATTTAATAATCAGACTAGAATAAAAAATGACCACGGCGAAAAAAAAAAAAATTAGAACAGCAAAATAAGAGAAAACGATAATTCCATCGGTGATGGTTATTTAACATTCTAACATGACCTCTGACCTCACTCTTTCCCTTTGTTAAAAAAAGCAGAATTATTTCCTCGTATTATCTCATTAGCACATGCGCCGATGAATGTGACCGACGTTTCCATTGGCAGCATAAATTGTGACCCGAATAATGCCTATAGAGGGCGCAGTATTATTCGAGTTATATAAATTGTGTGCGACATTTTCCGCAAGCGTATGTATAAATTACCGTCTTCCAATCAAAGTATACTACCGTATTTGTACTCTTAGACATATCAGAATCGAATTAACTCATGGAAGCCAGAATGTGTTTTGAATTTCAACATGGATTGGCGGATATTAGTAAATTTTATCCCTCGCTTCTGACTCGGGATAAAATACTAATATCCGCTAATCCATGTTAAAACTCCCAACACATTCTGGCTTCCATGATTTATTTGTTAACCAACTCAGCAATTGTTCAGTCATATCATAGCGAGAACAAGTTAATTTTCAATGAGACGATGATGATGTGAGGTGGGTGATCATATTCAACGACAAAATGAGCAGTTTTTCATCTATGTATTATGGCGAGAACAAATACCATTGTTATGAGATGCTGGAAGTGATGATGCTGATGATGTCCGCTTTGTACTAGACAAACACGCTTAGTTGGATTTTTTTATGTTGCTAGCTCACTGAAACTACAGTCCGCGGGTAGACTTGTCAGATACATTATTCTCATTCCAGTCTTTGCTCTTACTCCTGAATGTTGCGTGCTGTTTAACAGAGAAGCAACAAATACAAATGTTATGGTACCCACGATCTACCCAGGCTAACACGCCAATCATTACACCACCGATGTGATTACTTGTTGTTAATAAGCAAGCATTCAAGTAATTTATAGTTAATGAACCAACATTTTTTTTTAAATAAAAAAATGCAAAGAAATCTTAAAGTATTTTACGACATATTTGGTCGTCAGTGATACATATCTCTTGGAATATAAAACAACGGGTTTGATAGTTTAAACAGGTATCCCATCTCCATCCCATCTCTGGTATTTATCATTAAGCTTGGTTTGCTTTTATTTATGTTGTTTAACGCCACTTTCAACAATATTTCAGTGATATCGTGGTGGTCACTTTTATTGGTGGAGGAAACCGGAGTACCCAGAGAATGCCACTGATCTGCCGCAAGTCACTGATATACTTTATCACATAATGTTGCATCTAGTGCACCAGCCATAAGCGGGATTCGAACTCATAACATTAGTGGTGATAGGCACTGATTGCAGAGGTAGTTGTAAATCCAACTACCATACGACCACGACCACGACGGCTCCTTATTTATAATCAATGTATTCATTTACATCAAATGTACATGTAATAATATTAATTCATTGCAACGGGTGTACACTTCAAAAGAGGCACTCGGGACATCAAATCGATCCACGAAACACTGTAGAGTAGAAATTCTCCCAAAAATACTGAAAAGTACGCACCACCAGGCTGTACAATGTATCTACAAGGAAGATCACCCTTGCTTTTCAACAATTTCAATTAAATTATCTGCTTGAACAAATTAGTAATGCAATAGACCTATTTCACATTAACCTAATATGAGTAGGCATGGCCTATAGAGAGGACGTTAGTATTTGAAATTAAGTGATACTAAAAATAACTAAGAATAAATTGTTGTTTTATTTGTATACTGGTACCTGTGTCTAATTTATTAATAAGGTAGAGCAACGGTGAGAAGCTATATATAGTTTGGTAACAGTGTAATAATAATAACAGTATATCACGCGGACGCAGAAGAGGGCACCCTCGGAAACGATGTTTACCTTAGCGACTGGCACCTCCGCTAGGTATCGCCCCCGATGGAATGAATGGAAAAAAAATGTTAACATGTTAATTTTAGCAAGGATTTATATCTATATAAATCCTTGATTTTAGGAATACAAATAACCTTGGACAGGAATTGTGTTTGGTAGCGGATACGCAAACTGTCCGGAGTTTGGATACAGACTCAGTTGCAAATGAAATAGATGTCGTTTTGAAATTTATTGAGTTGGGAATGAAAATACACTGAAATTTTATTTAACAAAAACAAAACAAAGTAGCTATTATTTAAATCTTTTTCATGAAAGTAATTTACTTTCGTATCTAAGCTGGCTTACACATCCGGGTTTCACGGTGTCACTACCGAAGCTAATCATTTCGTACCATACCTTTTCGTACTGGTCATAATGTATCGATCTGTATATGGTACGAAATGGTAATAATGTGTCGATCTGCCTTTGGTACGACTGTATCAATATGCATATGGTACGAAATGGTAATAATGTATCGATCTGCATATGGTACGACATGGGTTTCACTGTAGTGCGAAATGGAATTTACGAAATGGATATGGTACGAAATGACTATTATTCGTCAGCGCCCCAACATTTAAATCTCGCGATCAGTATAGACGCGAGATGAGACGCGCGAAATAAAGCATCAGTGGGTTGTCTACACGGGGGGTCCAACCGACGTGGTCTACAGTAATGAGGACTAACGTCCTCTATTATTTGTTGTAAGCGGCCTTAGTCCAAAGTCCAATCGGAGTAAAATTCGGGTGGTAAGCGGCCTTTCTCCTTGGATTATATCATGGCGATACGACTACCACTTTATTTTTAACCTTTTCGAAGTTATATTCACTTTATTTATTTGCAAAATTTTATTCTACATTTACACATGGATCCTGGTGGTCAAATATACACAATTATTGATTAATTATTAGTTGGAAGTCGAGAATCTGAGACAGTTCTGGACGATGAGAGGTCTCACGAAAACAGGAACGAAGGAGGAGCTGCTAGCGGTCATATGTTTTTTCGGCATGTAAGTTAACGTATTTCTTGTTAGCCCATGGTGATGTTGCATTGACATGCTGAAAGACTATAAGGTTGGCAAGTTCTATAAATATTTTTAAGTGGGTGGTTGCAGAAGGCATATTTCGTAAAGACAAAGTCGAACAGGAACTTGTGTAATTTATTTTAAGTGTTCACCATCATAGACTGAATGACGACCCCCACAATGTATGGATATGCACCAAAGAAGATGATGGTTTGATAGAAGGAGCTTATTGTTCATGCACTGCAGGGTAAGAAATTTATGCATGCTATTTTTATTCTCTATTGCGTCTATGCAGTGCCAAGTCAGGACCATTAGATAACAACTGAAGAGATTGCAACCAATCTTGGCTGAAATGTTCCTAACAAAGTCAGGACCAAATGTTGGTATTGTGGTGCTAATTGATGATCAACCCTGGCTACAAGGGGCCATAAAAGCTTCTGTTTGGGTAATATTTCAAAGATCTTCTTAAGAACTGCTTAATGTAATCAATTGAAATCAAGTTTAGTGATGAGCCTTGCTAGATTCTGCCAAAATGTTGTTACTATGGTGTCAATCAATCAGTACATTTCAATAATGTTGGAGAGCTGTCAGTTAAAATCTCTCTGGAAGCTAATGATCTGTGTACATATTTAATTTGTCCACTACATGTGTATTTCCACTATTAATTATTCAGCTTCTATAGTACAAGGTAGTACATTTCAATAATGTTGAAAAGATGTCAGTTCAAATCTGACTGGAAGCTAATCTATGGGTTTTTATTTTTATATATGCTTGACCATGTGGACTGCATTAATTAACTTGGGCTTAATGAAAGTTTTGAAGAACTACTCCTTTTTCAGTGTGATTTTTATACTTCAGAAAAAATGTTGCCGTGGTATAATTATGGGTCTGTAGACAAAAGTGATTTCCGACCTGATCAGTGGGGTAATGATTAGCATGCTCCTACTGAATGTGGTAGATCCATGGGTTCTAGCCCCTGTCTATAGCTAGGCAAACCAAAGACTGTAGAATTGGTAAGCATGCAGCATTAAGGAGTAAGAACAAAGACTGGTCGGCTCAGAATCAGAATAATATTTCAGAGCCAGTGGAGCGACATTTCTACCCACATACTGTTGTTTCAACGAACTAGCACTATAAAAATCCAACTAAGCGTGTTCATCTTTTCATTTTTTGTATCTAAATGTGTTTCCTGTTGCTCATGCTTAAATAGTTTACACATCATTATCATACATGTACA
>MJUT01045343.1:1158888-1181659 GCA_002080005.1 Gigantidas platifrons | reverse complement strand
GGGGGTGGAACTTTTGTCAGATTTTTGAACTTCTTAATTCAATAACTAAAGGATAAAGAAAATTGTATAGTGTCTCCCAATATTAACTTTTTGATGTTAAAAGCAATGTTATTTACATTCGATCATTAACTGAAGACTTCACCAGGATGAGGAGAATATGTTTTATTTCCTATTCTTCAATGTTCCAGTTCATAGTTTTGTTATTTTACAACATTGTTATTATACATGCAGCTGACTTTTCGGACATGCTAATGTTTTGTTTTTGCAATACATATTTCTTGTTAATGAATATTTGTTTAATTTTTGTGCCCTATAATTTACAAAAGCTACAGAGTTGAATTATTTACAGAGTACATGTGCATGTACATATTTTGCCGAACAAAGTTTTACTTGCATTGTTCCTGAATTTAGCACTTTTTCCATACGAATCCTTATACTGGTATGTTATTATTGGCATATACAAGAAATGATGGAGTGTCTCACCAACAGAAACCACACCATAATAATGTGCTTGACATACATGTAGATGTAAGAATGGAATATGACTGTTAATGTTTAGCCCTGTATCATGGCATACTAATTATCCCCTTTCTATCCCTCCCTACAGTTTCTGTAATATTTTGTAGTGTTTAATGTACAGATACTAAAGGTGTGCATTCTTTGACTTCTAAAAAAAAATCACAAAATGATAAAGTTGAACCAAGTAATTTTCTAGTTAGTGCATCAAAAGTGTCCTACAGTTACACAAACATACTTTATACATTCTCTAACAAAAGGGTCATACCAGTTGTAAGTTGGGTCTTTTAAAAAGTTTTATTTGTTACTCCATAATATGACAATTTACAAATTGCATGCTTAATGTGATATACATACATTTATGATAAACTATATAATATGTATAAATAAAACCATGCAGAAGTCTAACATAATGCCAGCATTAACATTACAAAGCTGGTTTTTGCAAAAAAAAATATCTGCCAGTCATTGTTTAGGGAAAAATACTTCTTTTGTTTTCCCTTTTTTACAAGAACCCCCCCTTTTTTTTATTGGATAGTCAGACAACAAAATATACGAGATGTAGATGAATTTTCTTCAAGTTAATTGATAAGGAACCGCTAGGAGGATATATTGCAGGTCTATGATGTTTTGGCAACACAGTACTATTTGCGAAGTTGTGTGTTATGCCTATGAGTCTGTGGTCATAATCACAGGCACTCGAATTCCGGACCCCCCCTCCCCCCTTTTTTCCTCAATTGGTCCCTCCCGCGATTATGGTGTGAATCTTTGTCTGGAAGTACATCTTTGAGTCATTTATCCATATTTTACAATATTTAGTGTTACAACTCTCTCGTTAGATACTAACTTTTGTTTCTAGGTCCAGCTGCCGTTTTACTTAAATAAACCTAAAGGTAAGAAACAATCGTCAAAATACGAAGAGGGAATCCTCGCTTCGACCCGATATTTTACAACAACGCGCCAGTTTTCAAAAGGACCTTCGCTTGTCCTCGTCTACAAAATGATTTCCCTTCATTCCTATCTAGTTGATACGTACAAACAACACATATTTATTGATGAAATTCAAGTTTATTCTCGACGACACATCCAACTTTCCTCCACTCGTGCAGATTCAGGAGGTTTACCGAGCATATGTTGTTTCGAGTTATTTCATTGGTCGGAAAGATTTTCGGAACTTTTTTAGCTTGTTCTTCGCTATGCACGGCCAATCCATTTCGTATCGAGAGGCCTATTAAGCGGGAGATTTAAACTGCGAAAAAAAGTGGAAAGTAAACCTTTTCAGCCAGTGTGTTATAAATGCACCAGAAAAAAAAAGACAAACCTAGTGACATGGTAAGAATATTGTTTGAAATGAAAAAATGCACTTCAAACATTAACTTTGACGACGACCATTTGATCACTGAAATGATCATAGAGAAAGGGACATTTTTGTACCTAGGCTCATCACAAATAATTAATGACACCCCCCCACCTCTTAATGCAATTTCTCGAGTGCCTGAGGTCATAATGGTGTCCTTACTTTGAACTACAGTATACTTCGAATATTTACACGATTTTTTTTTATTATTTTCAAGGTCTACGAGATAAATGTAGCCATACATCATTTTCTTTCCTAACCAACAAATTCATGAAAACTTCCTTAAGTGACGATATACGCATAACTACCACGATAAATAAATTTGTCTCGATGTGTTTACAAATCCAATGACGTTTTTTACTCCGATTGACCTTTGAACCATAATGGCGGCGGTAACGTGAAATTGGTCTATTGTTATGCGGGAAATTGGTTTAATAATATATGTTACTTATCATTTCTTGCAGTTTGAATTATAATCAAATGATCAATATATTTTATATTATTGATAGCATTTAAGAAAACGATAATTCCTGGCACCTATAAAAAGAAGTTCATTAATGCAGATAAATTAAATGCGTTTATAAAAAGGTATATATCTAATTTAGTGAACACACCCGTTTCTGGAATAAACATCATCATTGTTAAACGATTTACTTATGTCAACATATACTCTCCAAAAAAAGAAACGCAACATGTGAAAAAATATAATTTACTTCAAATTTTCAACATAATTTTAAATACAGAAATAAGCATTACATTACACTGACATTTGGCACACTGGTTGTTCAAACTTTAAAGTTCATTAAAATGGCAAACTGTATCACATTAAAGTCCATAGCGTTCAGATGACGTCACTTCAAAGTCAATATCTGTTGTGCCCAGCATTAGCCTGTAACACAACACGGAGCCATTTCGGCATAGACTCGATCAATCGACAATACGGTCTCGCGGAATTCTCCCCCATTCTTGCTCAAGAGCCTGTTGTAGTTCTTGGAGAGTTTGCAGCGCTGGTTAACGACTCCGCACGTGTCGATCCAAATCATCCCACAAATGATCTATTGGATTCAAATCTGGTGATTTAGACGACCAGGGAACACTATTACGTTCTGGTTGGCTAGAAAGTCAAAAGTAGCATGAGCTGTGTGCGGCCGAGCGTTGTCGTGCTGGAGTGGAGCTAAGGTTGTCGGGGATGTGCACCAGTTTTTTCGGGCGTAGGATATTGCACCCCACAGCATCCTGCTTCCTCCGCCGACATTGTCGACCTCAAGGACGCAGTTCCTTGCGAACCTCTTATTCCGGCGTCTGTATAGACACGTGTAGAGCCATCTCTTGTCTGCAGCATGAATCTTGATTCATCGCTGTACCAGACTCGTCTCCAGTTTTGCAGGTCCCAGCCCCTTACTCTGTTGCACCATTGGACCCTTGCAAGTCGATGCCGACGTCTTAGTACTGAGTCAAAATAAGGGCGTCTGGTGGGTGCATAGCCGTTTTCACGGAGACGGTTTCTGACTCTGCCGATATTCGTCGGAGACCTGTGACATTATATGCTGTTTCTCTTGCTGTCACGGTCCGGTTTCTCAGGTGAAGTACCCGGATGTAGCGATCTTGGGCTGCTGATGTGTCCGTGCTGTGTTGCAGGCTAATGGTTGGCACAACATATATTGACTTTGAAGTGACGTCATCTAAACGCTATGGAATTTAATGTTATAAATTTTGATATTTTAATGAACTTTAAAGTCTGTACAACCAGTGTGCCAAATTTCCGTGTAATGTAATGCTTATTTCTGCATTTAAAATGATGTTGAATATTTGAAGTTAATTATATATTTTCACATGTTGCGTTTTTTTTTTGGAGAGTATATAATTTGAATATTTATTTCATATATAAATATTACAGTATTTAATATTTCATGACTAAAGCTTTATTTAATGGCCACAATATAAATTTTGAAGCTATAAATAAAAAGAAATGTAATTTAAAATCGAGTTTTTTTCTGATTTTTTCTCACCAAACAACGCGTGTTAAATATACCATTCGTTCGTGACCCATATCCACAATAACTCAAAACTGTGTTAATCTATCTGTCAATGATGACTGAATATGAAAAATTTATACACTCTTATATTAATTATTGCATATCGCGTTAGTGGGTCTTAAATTCAAAAAGGGAAATTGTTTTTGACCTGTTTAAATAATACACATATTTGAAAGCTTATAATTGGTGTCAATTCCTTAATCAACATTTTCATCAAATTATTATATTAAATAAGAAAGTGAAGTTGCAGCTGCTGTACAATTATGCCCAGCTATAAATAATTAAAGGTAAAAAATATAATAAAATTATTGCAATACAAAATTTGAGATCGCTTGGCTTAGTTTAATACTATTATTGTGAATAAACAATATGATCAGACAGAAAGTTGTTGCAACTTATACGAAGTCCTCTAGATCTTCTTAGAGGTATGATAAAACACACACAATGACAAGTAGGCAAAATTAATGCGGTCAAACCTGTATTAAGAGGACACCTTTTGGACAAGAGAAAAGTGGCCTTATAAGACAGGTGACATGTTAAAAGAGGTTCAATTCATATGCAATTTTCTATGACAGGACAAGAAAAAGGTGGCCTTTTAATACAAACGGCTGCTTAATACAGGTTTGATTGTATGCAGATTGAAAATTGTATAAGATTAATAGATATGGCAAAAACGGACGAATTGCTGATTGAAACCATAAAACATAAATTGGTATGTGCGGGACAAATTACTTTATAATGATTTTATTGTCAATATATATACAATTGGATTGGGAACAAGTTTTTACAACTTACTAGTCCCTCTCCATACATATACATTAATAGCATAAATAAAACAAATCAAATGACAGCAAATGTACAGGCTATATCAATTATAATTAGTAGATTAAACAAAATAATGTCAAACTAAGTATACATATTAAATATTGTTTTATTATTTAACAGAAAAAAGGGGGGTGGGGTAAAAACTAGCAAATTGTGTTGAGATAATATCACGGTTGGGAATAATTAATTATTAAATCTACAAGTTTGTCGAATAAATTTATGCACTGATTTGAACAATAAAGTATTCAAGTCTTCACTAATTTCGTTACATCCAAAGAGTATATATTCTATAGAGATGGGAACAATGTTATTAAAACATTTAAACAAAGAAGTTCTATCGTATTGATAAAGTGGACATTCAAGAAAAAAATGAATAGCATCCTCAAATAAATTACCACATACACAACGTGGATCATTCTTCAAATTTACTCTATATAAATCCACTACATCTATGTCTTAGCTTAGTATGTGTTATGTTAGTTTTCCTATCACCAATATTATCAAATGAAGCCACCGGAATTTGGACAGGCTGAATGTTTTTTTTTTTTTTAATTTGGAAAAAGTGGGTAGAGATTTAACACTATCAGGTAAGGAATTCCACAACTTTATAGTGGAAAGAAAGAAAGACTTGGAAGTAGTTTGCTGACGACACCTCTGAGTGCGATAGTCATCATTATTACGGAGATTATATGTTACTGTTTCTCCAATAGTAGATGGCAAACAGTCAGATAAGTATGAGGGAGCCATATTATTTTCAATTTTATAAAATAAATTTAATTTCCTAGACTTTCGACGGTCTTCCAATTTTGACCACCCAGTTTCAAAATATAAACTTTCAGCATTGGAATAAATAGGTAGACCCGTTACAATCCTTGCTGCTTCAAGTTGCAAACATTCTAATTTTTGAGTATCACGAATACAACAGTCATCATTCACAACCATACTCTAATATTGGTAAAATATATGTTTTATAAATCTTGCTCAAATGGAATCTACTTAATAAGTATTTAAGTTTTCGTAAAATGTGTATTCGTTTGGTCACCCTCTGACATGTGTTGTTAATATGATAACACCATTTACAGTTACTAGAAAGACAAACACCTAAATGAGTATGATATTCTACCTGTTTAATATTCTCACTATTAAAAAGAATGTTTACTAGGTCTATTTTTTATTATTACTAAAGATGACAAATTCTGTATTTTGTGGGTTAATTTTTACCAACCATGTCTCAGCCCATGTATTTAATATATTCATATCAGAATTTGATTTTCTTTCAATTTGAAGCAGGTTAGTTGATGAATAGGACAATGAAGTGTCGTATGCGAATAGTCTTACCAAGCTAGATAAATGATCAGAAATATCATTGATGTATATAAGAAAAAGTAATGGGCCCAACACTGAGCCCTGAGGAACACCTGCTTTAAGTAAACCTATCCTCGGCTGTTTGCGCATTTTTTTATGAAGAGAATCGCGAATTTTCATTTCCCTTTTAATACCAGAATTAAACCACGGTTTATCACGGTCGCGTATTGTAATTGTTTTCGTTGGGATACACTCTCGGGCGAACTTAAAATACTCAACTTGTCGGTAGGCTGGTCTGTATTTGAGTGTAAGGCTCGTGTTGAGAGAATGTCACGCCGCTGGCACATAAAGAACAAATTGCAACAGTCACTAATGAACAACGGGTAGTCGTGGTCGTATGGTAGTTGGACAATCAGTGCCTATCACCAGTTAATTTGTGAGCTCGAATCCCGTTCATGACGAGGTGTACTGGATATACAACATTATGTGATAAAGTTTGTCAGTGACTTGCGAAAGGTCGATGATGTTCTCCGGGTACACCGATTTCCTCCACCATTAAAACTGATTGCCATGATATGGTTGACATATTTTTGAAGGTCGCGTTTAACACAACAACCATAACTCTAATAAGCAACAGGCAGTTTGTTTGTAGTGGTCATTGGTCACCCGATGCAGAGAAAATATTTATGACCCTATCCATCATCATCTCCACTTTCTTTTGTGGCAATCAATACATAGAACATTCAGAGCCGCTGTGCCATCTTTTACCTATATGATATAATATGGACCCCCATCCACATATAGCATATAAATTCATCAGGAATACTGCTGAAATACTGCTCATTTGACGTTAAACGGCAATCGATCAATCAACCCCCTCCGCACAAGAAGTACGTTTAAAAAAAATCCATATTAATCGACAACAATTAAAATAATAGTCTTGGAGATATAAACGTCATGAATAACAAACACACATTCATAATTATGCTCACTATGACGTCATAGCAATGACGTGGAAGAATAAAAACGTAGATATCTAAGTCGGTGCGCACGACGTGTTTCTGTGATAACCTTCATCAAATATGCTCGTAGGCAAAAGATTGAAAAGAGTGGATGGGAACAAGTAAACCAAAGAGCCTAAACAGGATAACCAAAATCGGCTAATGTTACCTATGTCAGAGGGAGAAATGCACTAAATAAAAGTAATGTTACACCAGTTTTGGGTTAATAAAACTTTTCCCTGGAAATTCAATTTGGAATACTGCGGTACCTTTACTAAGCTATTCATGCATGTTTCAAGTGGAAATATGTTCCCAACAACTAGAAATCTGCAAATCCGTGTGCATGTTTATCGTCCTCGCCATTATTGTGGAGACTGATTAACTTTCGGTTGTTTTGTTCCGATGATTGCCGATCATGACCTCGTGAAGAAAAGATAAACAATCATGGATGCTGAGGTAAGCACGCACACATTCCTGACAATGATTATTGAGGAATGTCTGTTTCATGTCGTGTGAACCATTTTTTTTTTTGCAATTATTCTTATGTGGTACACATGGAATATATATATTTCATTAACTGAACATTCAGCATGAGCTATAATCTCCCCGAAAGAGTTCAAATCTTGTGTCACGCGCATATCATGCATTACTATACTGGAAAACATAATTATCTGCTGTCAAATTTTTTTTGCGATTTGCTCTTAAAATCTTCTTTTGAGCGAATTTTTAATGTTATGCTGTTGATTTTAGTTAAAATTAAGTGACATTATAAGTGAAAATATTTAATCCAAAAATTCCACGATATTTGCCTTTCATATTACTTTAAAACAAAAAACATATTAGAAACTGTTAATCTCAAACGTAACCATATCAGTGACAACGTACTGACTATTGGATGGATGATACCCTCGGTGATTAATATTGTCAGCTGCAAAACTATTTACGATTTGTGTACTCCTTGTTCGACATATACCCATCACTGGAAATGTCACAGTTACTTGAAATAAAAACAATTACAACAGCTCTGGTTCTTTGGCTTTGATTTTCACTCGAGTATCAGATATATTTACCCTCGCACTTATGCTCATTTTTCAAAATAAACAGTAAGCAAAAGTACATTACAGGTATACATGTCACTTGTCAGTTTATATTACAAATATGTTAAGACTTTTATAATAATCATTTCTAAATGAGACCATTACATTCATTTTGGTTGTTCGTATCAAACAAGTTAATCCTACAATGTGAGCATGTATTTCGTCGAACGCTCAAAGAAATTAGTTATACCTCGCTTCAGATGACCATAGATCTGATACGTCTGTGGTAGTTACAATCTGATCCTTCTTTCATGACTTATCTTCGAATATAACTAATGACCGTCTTTTTGACACGAGTACCACAACGGGTGCCACTAGTGGAAAATGATCTGCTTAAACTCCCGGAACACCTGAGTTCAGCTTAGCTTTTAACTGTGGTCCGTTTAGATCTATTTTGTGTTTTCTGCATAGTGTTTTATGTACCATTGTTATTTCCCTTTTTCTTTTGGCCATTGTAATGTTTGTGCTTCGATTTAGTTTTATGATAATCTCTTTGGTATCTTCATTTTTCCTTTCAAATAATTCGGATATAAGTGATGTTTCTATATTTAACGCGCTCTTCAATTCATTGAATATAAGTAAGGGTAATAACAAAATTACCGAACTCCGAACAATCTTCCGAAGGGAAAGTCAAAACTCATAAGTATATAAACAGACAAAATCAGTCAACAACTGGAAAACTGTGAAAACCGTAAAGACCCTGACTTGGTATAGGCATTTCCAAAGAAATGGTGGGTTGAATCAGAAGCTACTCTTGCTAATCATTTTCACCTTCCTTTAAATTATTTTAAGAATGAAATTTTAAATGATTCAGTTCATGGCTTGTAATTACCATTTTGCTTACTTTACACGTTTCTTACACAGTTATCATGCAAGAGTATGCATGGTGAATTTATGAAATGCCAATATATAACGTAGCTTCATGACAATATACCCAACTGGACAGAACAATAATTCTGTGTTTGGAAAATAGAAACTTGTTCATGCATTTTGCCCTTACATTGCTGCTGTACAACCACAAGATAAATTCAAGATCTACACAAAACATTTCTGACGAAAATCAATCTTGTTTACTTCAGTATTTAAAAAAGGGCTACGCAGAGCAAGTTGAACAAGTGCGTATTAAAAGCAACTGTCGCACTGCATTTTGCTTGACACAATGTATTGGACACAGTAACATGCTGGACCCATTGTATTTTGGATATTTGTCATGTTTTCTTATTTCAAGTGTAAAATATGCCTTTCCAAATATGCAAAATTTCGGAGTTTGTGTCTCTTTTAGACTCGCTTTTGAAATCATATAGCATATATTTAATAGTCCATCAATATACCGTAAAGATGATCATTTTCCATTAACATTGGATGTAAAATACGAAAGTTCAAATTTTGGAATGCTGTTTTTGTTGGCCCCTTTCGGTTGAGTTTATCTGCGTAACAGTAAGATACAGAGGAACTACGTCGACATACTAACGGAAGCTTTCGGCAGTCAGTTCCAATAACAAAATTGCATGAAAATTGAATGATAAATACCTTCCAAATATGGCAAATTTTGGAATTTGGACCCTTTTTTATATGAAATAATTAAATTATTTGTATGACCCATCAATAACTCATTAAGATGATCATTTTTTAAAACACTGCATCAAAATTGAAAGAAAAATAAAAAAAAAGTAAAAATTTGAAATACAATGTAGTTGCATTTATTGGAAGAAATGTTCTTAAGAAATGCACTACAAAAATGCCATCAAAATCAGATGAAAAATAAGCTCGCCGCGTACAAATAACAGAAAAACAATGTTTTGGAATTAGTGTCTCTTCTTTGAAAACGGACAGTGTTACAATATCCAAAGTCTGTACCAAGCTTTCTCCAGTGCCAAGGATGATTATGCCCAAAATTCAAAATTCCGTTAAATACAATTTAAGTTATCACATTGAAACTATTCTGTCTACAGAAAACTTGCATGATCGCACCATTTCACTACGAGGGAAGGTTTAAGCCCATTAAACTAGCTTAACCTCTGTCTGTACCGTTCGTTCAATTTAGTTCAACTCCAGTTGAGTTTATAAAGCAATTACGTTGGAATCCTCATGATTTTTGTGTGCTAAAAAAAACAATTTGCTTACGAATTCAATAGTCTTAGAAATTTCAGAAGTACTGATATTATAATAAATTTAGTGATTGTAAGCTGTATTTAGGGCATCCATTTTTAATTTCAGTACAAAAAAGTATTAAATGTGCATTATGGGAAACGAATATAGTTTGTCCAAGGATTAATAGTTATCTGGGTTAAAACAATAATGTTTCCGGAAAAACAGTTATATTACTGTGATAACACTCTTATTCAAGGTCCTGGGATAGTTACATGTATTTAGTTCTCATTAGCTTTTTAAGTTACAGCTTGCTCAAGGAATGATAACACAGGAAAAGATGTTCCCTAGGTGACATGTAGAATACATATATTCTATAGAAGTTGTTGTTCCCGTTTAAAAACGGTTTTCAGAGCGACCGCTCCATGACTTAATTATCGTAAGGAGTGTTACCCAATGCATATCGAATAAAGCTATACAAATTTAACATTGAAGAATATTCTACATATTTACACATTGTAAGACGAGTGTTTGTTATCCATGTCGCTATGTAAATAGTGTTTTAAATCAGATATTACAAGATTATTTGTTTTCATTTCAATTTATAGAAATGTAGTTGATGTTTGTTTATCTTCATAGTTATAATAGGTGATTTTAACGCCACCTGCTCCGACCATGATTATTTACTTTTACAAAAGTCTTCCATTTTACTCAAAAAGAACCAATTATAATGATAACATGATATCTTAAACACCTTAAAACTTTCCTTAAAAGGGAGATGTTATTGTTCTTTATTGATATAAGACTGATAAATATACATTTGCACTTTGCTGGCAGCAGATATAGTTATGAACAGTAAATGTATATGATTTCGAGGGATAATTCCTAGTTAATTGATATGTTGATTGGGACAATTCGATGATATTATTATCATTTGGACGATGCCATGGTTGGTGAACTGTTAGTTTCAGAGTGCATCGCCAACGATTAGTCAGTACCTTGTTATTTACTTGGATTGTATGGTACGACGAGTTCTTCGACATAACGAAAATAAAAGTTTGAAGATACCAATGGCGTAATCAGAAGCCGAAATTTGAAGATGGATATATAACACAATGACCAAAAGGAAAAACAACGATCTGCTTCATACTTTGACCTACACCTCAAAATGGAAAGTTAGGGCTAGTTAAGAACGAAAATTTACGACAAAAGGGATGATTTCAATTTTCTCATTGTGAACTTTCAATTCACATTTGTATATGCGTATGGAGTATATACATATCTTAGTTCATACGTTATTCCAGGGCTTGTGGTTCATACCATGATTTCCTGAATAACAAGTTTCTGGTAACAAGGAAACTGCTTAGCCAAGGGTTCCTTGTGGTTATATTGAAGTGGTCATTTCGAACGTTTTACGGTCGTCACCATAACCTGGCGTCAGTTGCGGAATATATGTCACAAATGACCATGGATTTGTTCCGCTTGTCGTAATCACAATCAAGAATAACACGATGGGTGCCACTAGTGGAACAGGAACTGCTACCCTTTTGGAGCACACGAGTTTACCCATTGTCGACCATTGTTTGCTCTTTTCTCTTTTTCTTTTGACGATTGTATTTTTTTTCTGTGACTAGAATTGCCTCTTCTGATTACCCTTTGGTATCGTCAAACTTGTATTCCCCAACATTTCTGAAATATTACCTATTAATTTCATGTGTAGGCACAGTGATGACTACTGCACTTATCATATTGTCTAGAGCTAATAGTCAATCAACAGTTGCATCAACCAAATTATAGCTATAAGCTTAAATGATACTCAAAGATACGCTGGATAACTGACCACTTACAATGGTTAGTTTTCGTCTCATTCAAAATGTCATTATTTTATATGAAAATAAGTATTTCTTGATAGTTTTGAAGTTTAATATTGTCTAACTAACGCTAAGAGTGCACTATTACTACAGCTAATGTTCTTCTCTCTCGGGAATAGTTAACCATAGTGGATCTTGCTTAAGACCATTTGTTTCCTTGCTCCACAAGACTTTGGAATTATTTGGCTTTCCAATCTTTTGCTTTTAAAGGTCCCCGTTGAAGGTTATTCTATAAATATGTCATACGTTCTAAAGTAGATATATATAGATTCTTCTTCAGTTGCCCGTGGGTTACGATATGTCTGTCTCCACTCAAGAGAGTTAAATTCAAAAATTTAACATCAAGCCGTCAGGCGAGTGGTTAAAATTTTAAATTTAACTCTCGAGAGTGGAGAAATATCGTAACCCACATGGGCAAGTGAAGGAGAATTTGTTTCTCCCATTATTTAACACGAACTTTATTTCAAAATTTGAAATTAATGCGGGAAAGGAACGAGACAGTTTAATCATCTAGAGGATTACAGATTTTGCCACCACTGGTTCAGCGGAGTTAAAACGCCGTAATAATGGGAGAAATACACTTTTATTAGATACAAAGTTTCGGAGGATGTAAAACAGCGTGGTAGGGATCTCTTTCAATACCATACCTCGATATCTTCAGCTTTGTGACTTACCAGTATTGAAATTCAATTACGCATCATATCTGTATGTTGTAATTTGCCAATTGTGGCTTTGCGCTTACTGCCTTGTAATTGCATGTTTGATTATACTTTTTGAAGTTTTGCCATTTGAGTGTTCTGACTTCAATCCATTCTATTCTAACTTTATTAATCTGAATACATATTTGCTGTGTTTTATCTCCGTGAAATAATCCCTTATGCGTAGGTAATCATAAATAAGGGTAATAACAAAATTACCGAACACAGAGAAATCTTCCAAAGGGAAATTCAAAACTCATAAATCAATAAACAGACAAAATCAGTCAACAACCGGGAAACTGGAAAACCGCAATGGTCCTGACTTGGTACAGGCATTTCTAAAGAAATGGTGGATTGAATCAGATTTTACGGCGCCAACCTCTCGCTTCCATTACGGTTCAAAGATTCCCGTTGTCACTAAAACAGTATTTACAACAATACTGGAAAAAACAGGCAAAATAGCAGTCAAACAGTACCAAACTCAGTATCTAATATATCTCGTGAACCATCACCATCAACTATGTGTCCTTTGAAGTATTTTAATTACGACTGTATATGTCAAAACATTTTTACGTCACACATTGACAAAACATATTTTTGACATTCTAAACCACGTATACCAAATCCTTATCTTTATATATTTTCACTATATGAAAATCTTTTACTATTGTATCTGCAGAGACAGAATATATTTCGACAAGATCTTGATATCGGAATATAAACTTTTTAAGAGATCGAATAAGGCGAATCTTTTCATAGCCTTGGTCCAGTAGCCTGTTTTTCAGACAAAGATGACGCTTCAAGAAATCAGAATAATTGCTACTGGCTCTTGCATAACGAATCAATTGCGAGATGTAAACACCATATGCAGGAGAAGCTGGTATATTGCTGCACATATTAGGAAAATTTATGATTTTAAAATTGAAGTCGTCTCGTTTATCATAAATTTTAGTACTGAGTTGACCACTGTCGTCAAATTCGAGGTATAGCAGTTTTGGCTATCGCTTTAATGTCCGTTTGCACCCACATATTTTGAGATTATTTGGCTTTCCAATCTTTTGACTATCAGCGTACCCGGTAAAGGGTTTCCAGAAGTGCGCTGTGCGCACTTAATTCGATATCTAGGTATTTAATAATGTTTCCTTAATTTCACAAAACAAAATGCATGCTTCTATTGAAAATTATGGACGAATCTCTTCTAAATAAAAGTTGAAACACATAATATCATCAATTGTATGGAGACAACATGCCTTCAGCTTGCCCCCAGCAATATAGATACAATTAACAGAAATACAGATGGCCGTTGCATGAAAGAAACCAAACAATAATTCAAATGTATCTTTTCTTAAGTAGGAATTGATATGCTTATCATGACATGAGGTTCAGCATTATTGTTACAGAATACTTGATATTAAAAGAAGAAATCAGTTATATTCTTAACATTTTTCAGTTTGATTGGTGTTAATAGCTTCTTGAGTTATTTCAAATTAGTCCTTATAAATTTAACTTAATATAATTTCATGCCAATTTACTTTTGAAAAACACCGACTCGATTTAAAAATCATCTTGAGATTTGTTGTTTAATAAAGAAAAAAATAGAATATTTTATAATAGTATTATGAATATAGCGTATTAGGAAGGTTGGTATCTTGAAGAGAGTTTTGTTATATTTTGTCACTACTGGACAGATGTCGTAGCCTCTGCCCATCTTTATTTCCCTATCTTGTGGCTTGGTAATTATGAATATAACCGAGCATCTTATTGTGAAATATCTTAGTTTTGTGATATTATGAGACTCTCTGGATTATTAAAGAGTAATTGTTAACCAATTACTCATCTTAGGCCATTGACAAATTTTCTGACAAGCAATACGGACACATTGTATCATACTTTTGAAAGGGAGAAGACAGCCTCTTGCTAATTGTTAAAAATATTAAATTTGCTACAAATGGCTACTTGTACAAAGTTTGTAGGGTCAATCGTCCGCAATAATAGAGACATAAGTACTATAATCGTCTAATTTATGGTAAAAAAGATGAACAAAGGGTCAAGTTTCACAAAAAAGAAGACATCTGCAATAGAGTTGACGTGAAAGTATAATGTCCATAAAATTTGATCATAATAATATGCTAAGTTGAATTTTGTAAAAGGGTATTAATAGCCATGGTTTGGTCATTCATTTACAACAAATGTAATGTTAGTAGCAAACATCCGGTCAAACAAGATGGGCGTAGCCTTTGGACAATTATTTGTAATAGTATATCATGCTACCGAACATTATATTTAAGGTTTCTTTAATATTCAATTATTTGATCGAATGCTTGAGAGTGGTCGGTCCCTTTTGTGTTAGTAATTTTGACTAATATGTGCGAAATCATTTTTAATTTTCAGTTATATAGAAAGTGAGGCTGAAATTCAATTTCTGGCATAATGTTAAAATATAGATACACGTGTTTCTGGTTTTATATTTTCAGGAATTTCAAAAATCGTGGTTTTCCTCAAAATTTTGTACAATACGAAAAAGGAAAATACATTGTTGATGTAGTTAAAGTAAGTAGCTGACAACAACAACAACAAAAAAGCAATGTTCCTTGTGTAAAATAGGAAACCTTTGAAGACACCAAAAAAGGTTTATGGCGGGAATCATTTTGGTGAACAGTAAATAGATATTAAAACAAACAAAATTGTCCAATAACAATAACCGTAAATATATTGGCATTCACAATCTTTAGAAAAAAAAAGACAATATACAGAAAACAAAAGATTGCGCGACACAAACCTCAAAGAAAAACACAAGTACTGTTACAGAATGGTATACATTTCTTGCTCCACTAATGACACACATCGTGTTGCCCTAAGTTCAGCTCCGATTTTTAGTGGGGTTCGTGTTGCTCGATCTTTAGTTTTCTGTGTAATGTTTTGTAGATCCTCTATTGTACTTTTTTTTCTTTTGGCCATTGTGTTGTCTGTCATTCGATGTAATGTACAGATTCTGATTACCCTTTTGGTATCTTCAAACTATTCTTACAAATGTGATAACTTGTTTCTCAATCCTATTGATTACTTCTGATTATGTAATGTATATATGTTGAATATTGTAATGTTATGTTGAATTAAATAATAAAATATGTTTAAACTAAATGTGATCATTTCATGAACGAGGAAAGAATGACGGTTTCTGTTACTACGACAAACGATAATAGCAATTCTTTATGAACTAAAATTATAATCGACTTCTCTCTTGTGAACAGGTCTATGGTGTTGGCTGACGAGGTATAGTTCCTTCGACTATCGACCCGGGCACTATTTCGTCAGAAAACGTATAGAAGTACAGTAGACAAGTAAGTCTATGATAGCATGATATTGTTGTTAATTGCTTGATATACAAGAACTTGATATTACTAGGTCATTTGCCTTGCTTACTCCAACAGATTTTCAAATTATTTGCTGTTATCTTTTGACTTTGAGCGTACATGACGGCTATTCCAGAAACGGACTAAATTAGATATCTACGAAAAAATTTAAGCCTTAATGAAGTTATGCATTTCATTATTAACAATTGTTTCATACATCATACATCAGACGACAACCACCTTGTATATGTGTTTAAAGATAAGTTTAAGCAAAACTGACTTTTTTATTCTAGCCAATAGAACCGTGTTGTGCTGATATTGTTATCTTCAATTTTTGCTATATAGTATTTGGTCATATTATCTGTATTTGTAATATATTGTCATTGGCAATGTTTATATGTAGCGGAGAAGACTCCATAAGTTTACAGTTTGTGTTTTATCCATTTGTCTTGTATTGTGTGAAAAATAAAATATGTTTAAAGTATTTTCTAATTCATTCCAGTCCACAAAATTTATATAATGTAAACGAAACATATAATGACGTTTGACACTATTTATGCTGCTATACAAAATACACAACAAAATTAATCCGATTGTCTTTAAAAAAAAAGATTATATTTTCCAGAAAACGATTTTGGGTCTTAAATACAAACATCGTAACTATGTATAAATGGCTTTTTAATGATACAAATATGTTAAAATGTGTATCGGACAATTGTTTCTGTTCGCCAAATTAAATGAAATCGTTTTGCGAAGAATATTAGAAATAAACTGACAGAGAATAACTTTATCAAATGAAATAATTCACTTTATTAACGATTGTTTTCTTTCTTTATTGTGGGAATATGCAAATAAGGTGACAATATGCTAGCAATTTTGTTTCTTAATATTTCTTATTGAAAAGTAGCTTTCTCTTAATTTGTTTGTATTACCGATTGAAAAGATCAGAATGTGTTTCCTCTTCTAATTTAGGTACTTTATTAGTTTTTAAATGCGGCCAGATCAGTGACGGATATCCAATATTACTGACTGATTATCTTCAAATAGACTGATATGGCTACAAAACGATCGTGCAATAACGTTCCTGGATGAATAAATTTTATGCAGAAGTTCAAGTTAGATGACATATCCATTCAGTCCTGATTATTTGACGCTTAGTTTATACATATTTTGGTTAAGATATTAACAGTATTAATTTTGCACAATAAAAAAAAACTTCTCATTGTCAAGACGAATATAATGTATGGCTAATACAGATGTAATTATTGCCCTGCACGTGCATTGACGTCATGTGACAAAATTGTCTTTAAAAGCTAATTATTGACTTTTAAAAGAAACGGACATAATCCTTGATTTAGTTTTGTTTCGTGGTAGGAATTGCGCACCGAGTGTTTACGGGTTATCTTTTGAAAGCACGTGTCGCTTTACCCTTTTATTATTAAAACGCAGTGTTGACGTCGATATTAAAACAGGTAATAAATTTCACGGAATTGTGGGTTAATCATTTTATGAATATTTAGAAGAAAGTATTTACCAGGCTACAAATTTATTTTATGTTCGATTCATTTAAGTTTGCCACGCGACATCGACATAGATATTTCTGCGTATAAATCGCTTGGTAAACAACTACGATCATAATACCACCAAAAAAGGCTATAAAATAAAAGATTTTAATTCGTTTCACCATTTTTTTGAAACTACCAAACACGTGTATTTATTTTGTGTTTTTTTTTTCAAATGATATTAAAGTCACTATAAATTAGGTTTAGTGTCATCATTCTGCAATAGAGACATCCATCGATTGTTGACCAAAAGAAAATTTAAATTGGGATGTTATAGTCGAAGCGGAAGAGTTCAAGTGCACTTAAAATTCTAATATCTTTTTTGTGAAAACATACATGAAGCTGCAACTGACAAGTTGATCCGCTCCATAGTGAAGTTAAGAGGGTGGAAAATTAGATCAACTAAAATTGTATTACTATATTATCACGCATATTATTCAAAATCTAAAAGTTGTAAAGAATCACTATAGTACACTGAGCACTGCAGATGTCCAGCTATCTTAAAATATTTTGAAAAATCTATAAGAAAAATTAAAATTGTATTAAATCATGTCAGTGTTTTTTTTTCAGTGGGGAAGTTGTCGTGACCACCGTCCGCTGTGGCATTTTGCAGGATTCACATCTACCGATGCATTCAGTACTATAAAGCTGTAAGATCGGTTCTCGTCCGTTGCACAATGTAATACCGGTACAGCTTCATGCAGTAATGTGTGTCAGTGACTCGGTAGGTTTGTGGTTTCCTGTGGTTACTCTGGCTCACTCCTCCGCCACTAAAATTGACCACCAGGATGCCATGCAATTCACTACCTGTTTAAAATCAAAGTCAGCAATGGACTTTAAATAGTAAAGGGTAAATCGAGACGCGCATTCAAACATTTAGTGACCCTAAGCAACAATAGTATATATATAACACATCAAGTTTCAAAATATATTACAATTCGTGTACTACCTCAAATTTCATGTACTCGATTAGATTTCAAATTTTAACTCTGCATGTACATAGACCATAACATAAAAAATGTGATATTTTGAAATCATAAATGTTACATTGCAATCGAATGAAAATAAAATGTCCTCACTTTTTCTTTGTCGTTTTACCAATACAACGACAAAGAAAACGGGGAACAAGTGGGGGGGGGTCTAATCTTGATTAGACTGGTGAAACTAACACCATTTAGACTCATATTAACGGGATATAACAATATAAAGAGTAATACATTGTATTGATAGATTTGAGATCAATTGAGGTTAAGCACAATAATACGTTAGAACGGAAGTGGATATAATGCTAGGTAACTTTATGAACTTTAATCCGTAAATTTACTATGCCACGGTGTCCATTTCACAGCTGGACTTTCCTGGACAATGGTCATCTATTACAGGGTTAGAATCAAAGTACTTAAAATTACATACACATACTGGAATGAATATTCTGTTTTCTGTCAACTATGACTTTTAAAACATGAATAATGGAAAGTGTAAAGGAGAACGTATAAAGAAACGTGGTAAATGGACATTTGTTTGCTAGTACAGAGACAATATTGCCTCGCGACGGACCTCAAGCGACCACTCCTTACAAACTGTTGCTCACTATAAATAAACTTGTGTTACCTTCAAGGAAATGACATTTCACGAGCTCAATACTCAATCCATAATGGCGAGTTAATTATTTGAGTCGCCCCGTAGCATTAACATGCACACTTTTAGGAGGAGTTGTACATAGCTTTAGGTCGAACAACTACCTCAAATTTATACACGCCGGAGTTCCCTCGGGATTGTTGGACATGGTAAATTCCGAATAACAACATTGGCACGACCGAATCAACAACTTGATTATAAGATGCTGACTTGACGACCAGCAATGTATACATCAAGTGGGATTAATTGTAGAAGACTTGTGATGGAGGCAGTATCACACCCTGCTTATGTATATTAATAGAAGTTGCTATAAATATGAAATATCTAGCAATGACAATTATAATATAATTGATGTGTTAAAAAACGTAGATATCAAATAACAAATAAAATTACGTGTAATAAATTTGTGCAATAACTGCAAATTCTGTACTTTGGCAGAAGTAGGAGACTTTATAAAGCAATCTACAAAATTGCAAAAATGAGGTCCTTGTTGGTCAGAGGTATGACATGTGAAAAATATAATGTTAGTTAATAGGATTTATTTTGTGTATCCTATATTATGATCAAATTGTAATTTTCTATGTTTTGTTTATTTGTATTTTTATTTGCTTGACCCACATGGGTGTATTATGCAAATAAAGAATTAATTAATAATAACAATATGTACAATGGGGAACAGATACGGCTTTAGAGGAAGAGCTGGGCGATATACTATACAACTTGGACTTACTAAAGTAATCTGACAAATAATAAAGTTTATGTTAATCTGAATAATTGCTGCATAAAGAGCTTCCATGGATTCTCCTCATGGTTCCCTTACACGGACTCTGTCCTTGTCCCCTTCCCTGATTTCCCGCACTCACAACATCTAAACCTGTAGATCCGCGCCTGTATAGTACATATACATTAAATAAAACCATACTACAAAGTGTGTCACAAGGGAAAACCTGTATCCTTTGTATAGGTTAGAATATGATTAAAAGTTCGTTAAGAAAATATATCAATTCCAGACTAGATAATTTATGGTCTCGTTGGAATTAGACTTTAATGAACAAAATTATATACTTCGTCGAAAAGTTAATAAAAATCACAATGCTCAAGAAAAAATATATTGTCAATTTTTAAACCTCAACGTAAAAAAACAAAACGACAGAAAAAAAATATATACCTTCAGCCAGGTGATAAAAGTACATTAGAAAATAATAATCGTTTTTTAAATATCATAATTGTTCCATTTACGACCAAAAGCTAATAAATGATTATAAAAATCATTTTTCACTGTCTCACAAATGTATAATAAAAAGAAAACGAAGATTTTAATAACTAAGTTCTACTGAAATCGCCATCATCAACGTGTCCACTTCACAGCTTGAAACACCATGACAACGGTATTTACATAGTCAGGTGGGTTCGGATGATCAGACTAATGTATCATCTTATATTCATCATCCATGTGTCCGAACGTCAAAAACCCACATGACACCTTTTGTTAACCACTATGACTTAAGATGATCTAATGAGAAGTAATAGAAATATACAATAGCTGATGTTTAATGGCGAATTGACGGCTAATAGAGGAGACACTGGAGAATGTCCTCGTGTGACAGATAATTCCTTTCAAGATGAGGTGTAAATCTGCCCAGTCATTAGACCGTGCACCATATAATTACCATGAAAAAGATGTCTATGGGTCATTTGTCCTTAGATAGCCTCAAATAGCTTTACTGCAATAAAATAACATGTCCACTTGAGCCTTTTTCACCCGGCCGTGTGCAAGAACTCGTAAATTGATCTGTTAATTTCGAAGGTGTATGATCTTCTTTGTGTCTAAAAACTGCATGCAATGGCGTCCAATCGTTGTAAGGACCATATAATTTTGAGACGGTGTTAGTAAATTATCCATATTGTTTCTCATCTTATGTCCGTCTTCTTTTGTTAATAGTGTTCGGCCATTAATTTATAAAATTGCAGATGTACTGCATACTATCAATTAATTCCTTTTTGAATGCAAAATTAATACATTATAAGCTTTCTGAAAGATAATGTCTGCTATAAAATATGCTGCTATACAAGAGATCAAAATCTAGTGTGAATTTAAATAAGATATCTAAGATTTTATTTTGATGCTTTGAAACTAGTGTTAAGTGAAAACACTTTTAAAATGAATACAACTTCAGTTTTACGAAGATGGCGTTCGTTATTATAACGTTAGCTCGCCAGGCTATATGTGAGGGTTGGCATTTAACTAGCATGTGGAAACCACTTACATTACCGCATCATTATTTCACTAAGAGGGGAGGTTTAGGCCCATATAACTAGCGAGATATACCCCCTCCCCTTCCAAGAAAAAAATAAATGGTCGGTTCCTTATAACATTTTTACGCCAATAAAAAGAAAATGACACACATCGTCATATGTGTAAAACCCACTATATTAGATGTCAGTAAATATACTAGTCAAAAAAGAAACGATACACAGATTTTTTTTTAAATACATTGTATATTTTTATTTTAAAACCAAAACAATTGTTTATTATCAATTAAGTCGATGTTAGCGTGAAACGCGTTTATCCTCACAAAATAAACAATAATATCCTGCTCCGTTACGGAAATATTCCGGAAAGTCAATTTTCTCTTCCATGATAGAGTTTGCAATGACCGAATTAGGCATTTAAATCACATGCGGTCATTAATTGTGCTGTCAACAAAAATAAACAATTTGCCCTTCTGAAAATTTGAATTTTCACAAGAACTTCGATGCCTCGGTCCCGTCAAAATGACAGTGAGCGAGCGGTGGGTATGGTTCAAGCTAGAAGGTCTCACCAAGCCGTTGCAGACCACTTTGATATGTCTAGAATAACAATTTCAAGACTAATGAATTTCGGGTCAGACTGTTCGCAAACGACTACGTGAATCTGGACTTCGAGCTAGGCGTTCGGTGGTAGGACTAATCCTTAAACAACGCCATAGGACCGCGAGACTAGCCTGGGCTCGTGCACGCCGTCGTTGGAGGCTTCACACATGGCAACGCATCCTTTTCAGTGATGAATCCCGACCGAGGTTCACTTAGTTTAAGCGATGGACGTTATCGGGTGTACCGCATGCGTGGGGAACGTTTTATGGACCAATGTGTATACGAGTCCGACCGTTTTGGACGCGGAAATGTTATGGTCTGGGCCGACATTTGTCATGATGGTTGAACTCAGCTCAATATTGTTCAAGGAACATTGAATGCCGTAAAATGCAGAGACGATATTCTTGATCCTATCGTGCTGCCCTTTCTACAACAGCGAGACTTTGGTCACATCTTTAGACATGGCAATGCAAGATGTCATGTGGTTCGTGTTTCTCAAGACTTTCTGAACCAGAATCACATCCGTGTTTTTCTTTGGCCAGTGTTATAGAGCCATTTTCCCCCCATAGCC
>MJUT01045343.1:1132627-1143165 GCA_002080005.1 Gigantidas platifrons | reverse complement strand
TTTGCTCTATAGTTTCATAATATCTAAGATTCTGATGAATATATTTATTTTTTGTTTTTTTACAAACCCTTGAAATTCAATAGAAAAAGGTTGTCACACAAATTGTGTTACATTTCTGGCATTTTTGACAACATATTTCGATGAACATTTTTTCTGGAAAGAGATATTTCAATGATATTTTGTGGGCATATAATAATAACACACTGCCTGACACTGACATAAGCAGCAATAAGATATTAAAATACAAGGAGCACAGTTATGGAAAGGTAAAAGGAAAAGGAGTCATATTTTTTAACTGGCCAAATCCAATGTAAACAATCTTTATCACCAAGAAGCTTGGAATTGAGGTGGAATTTTCAAACGCACAGATGATCATATATTTGAGAAGACACTGAAAATAGAGTTATCTCCCATACCCCAGGTCTACACCCTTAAGCAGAGAAATTGTTCAAACATCCTCATTTATTTACAAGATTTAGTTTAGCAAGCTGATGGGAGTATACTGTTTAGACCTGGTAACACCAGGAACATATCTTCATAACACCATGGACATATCTTCATAACACCATGGACAAAACTGATATTGTTCATGCATTATTCCAATATGTTGAAAAACTGAATATTGTACTGAAAACATTTAAGAAAACAACAAATATAGGTTGATAGTTGTGTGTTTTCTTGAATTGAATGTTTACATTCATGAAGAAGTCCCTGGTGTTACTTTTGTTATCTGTGGTGTTACCTCTTGTCAATGGTGTTACCTCTTGTCCGTTGTTTCATAAAAAGGATAAATGACATAATTGAAGTAATTTATATTATAGTTGAATAAAGTTGACTTTGATAATTATGTATAAGTCATCTTTTCTTTATATAAAGTGAAACAAACTACAATTATGAAAACTTGTTTGTTTCATAATACAGCTTAATTAAATGGGACTCCACAACTACATATCCAAATAGTGTGACACAAACTGGTGCTCTAAAGAAAATATCATAACTTATGCATAATTTCCCTGTATATTGTATGTAACCACTTTTTACATAAAAAATATTTTTTCATTTTCCTACAAAAGAATAATTTTATGTTGGTAACACCACGGACTGAAAGGTATGAGGGGGTGCTACATATTTAGAAATATTTTTTTTCATGGTGATTTTCCCGACTGCATATTATGTGAATATGTCTTTGTAATGTAGGAATAACTAATAGGCTAAAGCAAAACGGGAAAGAAAATATTTGATGTCACCAAAATATGAACACGAAAAAGTGCGTGTATTTTGATAATGACCTGTCTATCCACTACATATCTGATTGCCAACAAGCACCTATACACTGCAATTCTTGCATCACTATTTGATCCAAACTTTCTCGGCATTGCTAAAACTTACAAAAATCTGTCTTTGCATGTCAAAAGTATATATGAAAGGCTTTCAAAAAACGTATATTTCAATATCATAACATTTTCGAATATTTTGTAAAAAGCTGACAAACAAAACTCAAACTTCTACTGATCGGTGGTATTTTTTTGACATTTTATTTTGCATATGCAGCATTATTGCAGTGTTTCATGCATCAAATATACACATGGACCTTCGTAAGGCAAATTCAAACTTAGGTTGCTTTGCATAAGCTAAAACCATTACAAAATCTTACCTGAGGTAATATTTTTACAGTCCTGCAAGTGATGGATCGTCGCTATACACCATCACAAATATCGAAGTTGTTTATTTACTATACACTTCCGTTCCCACGCTGTGACTATATGTAGGGTCGACACATGCAAATTGTTGTCAACATAAGATTGTATGAATATTGACACGAACAAGTTAAAATACGGAAAAAGAGATGAAATAATAAAGAAATAAAGAAATTTTATTGAAAATAAATTTGTAAACAGAAAGTTAGAAAAAAGAGGGGGAGGGGGTAAGTCCGTGCCACGAGCGCCTGTATAGAAAGCCAAATAATTTAAAGTTTTGGAAGCAATAAAATCAAAGTGTATAAACGGGATAGCTAAAATCAGCTAAGGTCACCTATGCCTGTGGGAGTGTAGCACCAAGGCCTCCACCAAAGTACGAATGTGGATAAAGACACCCGTTACAGGGGGCGGATCCAGGGGGGGGGGGGGGCCCCCCCGGCGAAAGCCCCCCCCCATAAAATTGGAAAAAAATATGATTTTTTTGCGTAAAATCGTGTTTTTTCACACGAAATACCCCAAAAATGTTCGATTATTTTAAGTGCACCCCCCACCCCTAATTTGAAATCCTGAATCCGCGCCTGCGCTATATCCAATAAGGACAACTTCTTTTGTTTTAATAGTAATGTATCTAACTTGTACAATAATGATGTTATAAATTAATTAAAAAAATTCGCGAGAACATTTTTGTTTGTGAACGAGTTTACCTAATTTTCCTAATAGTACAACATTGGTTAAATTATTAAGCTCGTTCATAAAAAAGAACTGCAAAAACATCAGCCTGTATCAGTTGCCTGTAACTGAGTTTAGAGGCCGCATTTACAATAGCATTGCTAAGGATATTATTGTACAACAGTTGTTGCAGCGCTATTTCAAAGCCCTCCTTTACAATACATTTCTGAAACATCTCGGCAACACAAACCCAAAAGATTCCGTTACCCTTAAGCTGTAAATTATTAATTTATTTTATTTTATTGTAAAGCAATATAACATTATATATATGATTATTAATATTCTCTGTGATCATTAGGTAAAATGAGTCGTACAATAATTTATTTCCAATCTTTTCTCTTGTAAGTGAAACCTTTAAACTTCATTATTTTCCTTGGGTATGTCATTAGCTTGTACATGTTATATCGTATATAAAGGCCGGTACACACGATAAGATTTGCATCATAAGACTTGTATTATAAGATTTTTGTATTATAAGACTCTCTTGTACACACACTAAGATCAATCTTGTCAGATTATAAACAAGTGATCAAAAACCTCGTGTTTTTCCTGCCAAATGGTGTCAACAATGGAAGATGAAATAATTGCAACTGTGTCCATTATTTTACTATGTGCCCCTATGAAATCATTGAAAACGAGGAAAGTTAAGAGGAACTACTGGACAAGACCTTGGATAAAACGAAGAAATGTTTTTGGAGCACATCATGCCCTACTAGAAGAGCTGAGAAGGGAAGATCCAAATTGCTATAAAAATGTTTTGCATCTTTTTTGTACAAAAAACAAAAACAAAACAAACACAGGACCTGTATTACTACCTGCATCAATAACAAATATTGAGAGCGGGGGGTTATGGTGTTTAATGCCACTTTCAACAATAGTTCAGTAATATCATGACATTAGTCGTGGCGTTAAAAACAATTATTAAAATCATTATCAATTCTCCTAAAATTATTGTTAACTTCTTATTTTGATAAATTTTAGATAAATATAAACTGGGTATAAAAACAATTCCTCAAATTTGGGAGTAGGAACAGAACTTGGGAAAACTACATATATGAATATATATAAAAACACAATTTTAAATCATTTTAAAAACCGCATATGTGGTATAATCGTTAGTGTACTCGCCTCCTGTGTATATCGTTGGTGCAAGCCCCGGTCGGGTCAAAGCAATATTTGTTGCTTTTACATTAAACACACGACAAAAAGGAGTAAGAACAAAGACTGGTTGGCTCTGAATTGGTAAAATATGACCGAATGGGACTATATGTCTACACACGGACTATATGTCTACACACGGACAGTGCGTTAGCACTATACAATCCAACTCATCGTGTTGGTCAAGTACAAAGCAGACATCATCATCATCGTCTATCAAAATGTAAGAAATCTCAGAAGCCGTAAATCGAAGAAGGCCAGACAACATAATGACCAAAAGAAAAAATACAAACAACGATCTAAAAAACATTACACAGAAATCTAAAGATCGAGCCACACAAACCCCACTAAAACTGGGGAAAGGGATGAACTCATGAGCTCCGGAAGGGTAAGTAGTTCTTGTTCCATATGTGGCACCCGCCGTGGTACTCTTGTTGCAACCACGGTCATAAGTCGAGGAAAGGACCAGATTGTGATTATGACAAACTGAACATCCGTTGTCATTGGTGACGCAGTTACTCCGTAGCGGTTAACCAATAAGTCATGGTGATCACCGTAAAACTTTCGAAGTGATGACTTCAACTTAACCACTAGGAACCACCATCTCCGGAATATCGGATCATCTGAACTATATACACTCCATATGCAGGTGCTGCTGGAATGTTGCTTCATATAAATAGATAGTTGACAATGAGAAAATTTATATCATCTCCTCTGTCGTAAAGTTTAGTCCATTGTCAATTTCTAGGTGTAGGTCAAGGTATGAAGAAGACCTAGCTATATCTGTGGTATTTCAAGCTGAATGGGATAGATTCGATCAACAAAATCACCAAACTTATAACTATTTAGTGAAAGTACATCATCTATATAGCGGAAAGCGAAATAATAGGATCGGGTTAATTTCTTTTCGTTTTTCTTCAGAGTCCCCTGTATGAAGTCTATCTTGTACTAATAAAGGAACGATTCCGCGAGAATGGGAGCACAGTTAGTACCCATAAGAATGTCGACTATTTGTTTAAAAAATACACATTCTTGTCATGATATTGCTGAAAAATCGCTCACTTTGCGTTTAGCAACATTCACACATTTACAATCACTTAAAACTGAAGCAGATGAGACAGTGGAAATATTAATCCATCTTAATCAAGAATAGCTATGCCTATAGAGTATACTCATAGCATTCATAAATATATACATTTCTATTATAAAAACGTTGCTTTAGATCTGACAGTAGATCAATAAAAGTTGGCAAGCTACAAGTAAAGCTCAATCTACTCCAACTTGGTTGTAAATATAGGACTCTTATATACTGCAGTCATTATATAATCTGATCAACACATGGAATGGTAGTTCATGCCAGTGCCTTTCCCGCTGCAAATCAACATAGTTTATCAGCTCCTTTTATTTATACCTAATGCTTACCGGTATTTTATTTTGTTTTACTTTGCTACTTTAGTTTGTTTGAACAGTGCTTGATTATTTTTAATTCAAATTTATTTACTTGCTATAAATTTGCTTGATTATATTTATTTCGAATTGATAAGTTTGCTATTAATTTCAAGCTTTGCTTGCTATAATGTACAAGTAGTCCTAATGCATATGGTCACAAGTTGTTAGATTTTGGTAGAAAAAATAATATTTATATTATGAATGGTAGAGCTGGAAAAGATGGGTTAATTGGTAAACGCACGTGTAAAGACTTAACTGTCATTGATTATTGTCTATGCTCATCCAAGCTGCTATCACATATTTCAGATTTTGAGGTAAAGGAGTATTCTCCAATGTTTTCTGACGTTCATATTTATCATTAAGTTGTCTGCGTGCTCCAGACAATGACGAAACAGAAGAAAATTTTAAATATAAAGGTAACGCGAGGGCAAAACGTTGGGACCCTACTAAAAGCGATGATTTCGTTCATCGTGTTATAGAAGACGAAAGATTTACAGAAATAAATTTTATGGTTGATGAATTGAGTAATCTTGAAAACACGAGTATTCGAAGTCGATATGGAAAATATCAAATTAATAGTTAATTTGATTTGTGACCTTTTTGATAGTTCTGCAAAGAACTCTTTTGGAATTTTTCGACCGACAAAATCAAACAAGTCTGTAAATCGCCCATGGTTCGACGAAATATGTAAACATAAAAGACAAGAGTTTCATACTGCCAGAAAAATATACAACAGATTCAAAAGCGAAACTAACCGGATTCGCTTATCTGAAACTAGTAAGGTTTATAAATTTGTAATGAATAAAAGTTTTGAGAAGTATCAAGATAAAATTACTTGTGACATCCGCAACTCTGCTAAATCAAATCCTAAAACATTCTGGAATATATTGAATCTTTGTTCAGAAAAGAGTAGACAATCGGTTGATGTGTCTTTGAACGAACTTTATAACTACTTCAAAGAAATGAATGAAGTTAAAAACGACGATATTGAAATTGTAATTAATTTGAACGAAAATAACCATGATGATGTATTAAATGCTCATATATCTCAAGCTGAAATTGAAAATGTTGTTTTGAATCTACACAATGACAAAGCTAGTGGATTAGACAATGTTACCAATGAATATTTAAAAATACTGTGTATTTTATTATTCCAATCTATGTTAAATTGTTTAACTTTATTTTTGATAAAGGTGTAGTTCCTGTAAGCTGGTCTGTTGGTGTTATAACACCTATCTTCAAAAACAAAGGTAGCTCAAAAGATCCAAAGAACTATAGAGCAATCACTTTAATGAGTTGCTTAGGAAAATTATTCACAGGCATACTGAATAATAGATTGGCTAGTTTATCAGATGAAATTGGTTTATTATCATCAGCACAAGCTGGATTTAGAAATTCTCACTCTACTACTGACAATATTTTTATTTTGCATAGCTTTATTAATTTATATCTTTCAAAAAAGAAGAAATTGTTCTGTACCTTTATAGACTTCAGTAGAGCGTTTGATACAATATGGAGAGTAGGTTTATGGCAAAAATTAATAGAAAATAATATATCTGGAAAATATTTTAATGTTATCAAAAGTTTGTATCAAAATGTAAAGTCCTGTGTTTCGAAAAATTGTCAAAAATCAGATTATTTTGCCTGTAATGTAGGTGTTAGACAAGACGAAAACTTTTCACCTTTCCTTTTTTCTTTTTTTATAAATGATATTGAGCAATATTTGGAAGACAGTGGTGTTGAGTCATTAGATATGATTAATGAAGTATGTACTAGATATTTATCTTAAGATATTTCTTTTGTTATATGCTGATGTTACTGTTCTAATGTCAGAAAATATTGATGGTATGCAAACAATATTGAATGTTTTCTCAGAATATTATAAAACATGGAAATTACAAGTTAATATAGCAAACACAAAAGTGATTATATTTTCAAAAAGTAAGGTTACTCAAAATACAAGATTTATGTTTGACAACAAGGAATTGGATACCTGTGAATCATACAACTATTTGGGAATACTTTTTAATTTTAATAACAATTTCCTAAATGCAAAGAAAAAGCTTGTAGAGCAAGCACAAAAGGCTTTATACTCTGTTAACTATAAGATAAGAAATATAAAAATTCCATTGGACCTTCAATGAAAGATTTTTGATACTTTAGTTTCCCCCATTTTATCATATGCTTGCGAAGTAATTGGATTTGATAAAAATGACAATATTGAAAAAATCCATCTTCAGTTTCTCAAAAATATTCTTAGAGTGAGAACTACTACACCAAACTATCTGGTTTATTGTGAATTGGGTCGCTTTCCACTCGTTATAGATGTAAAGTGTCGAATGTTAACTTTTTGGAATAAGCTTATATCATCTAATAAATTATCGGCAAAGATAGCCCGTTTGTTATATATTATGAACATAAATGGAACACAAGGCTTCAAATGGATAGAATTTGTTAAATCTACCTTTGATGAAATTGGGTTGAGTTTTATGTATTCTGACCAACAATATGCAGTGGCGGATCCAGAGGTGGGCGGAGGGGACGTTCGCCCCCCCCCCCCCAAAGAAGAGGGAGAGAGAGAGGCGGTCTTCCGTTCCTCTATTAAGCATATCAGCTATTATCAGCATTCACTCATTAGCCTGTTGAATGTATTAAATCATTATATATTCCTACCCGTTGCATTGCCCTTTTAGTTTATCTAATTACTTTTGAACTTTTGAATCAGTCGACGATTTATCAGAAAATCATCTTGAAGTCATTTTTGACTGACGTTAATAAATTATGATGTTATGATTTAACGCGGGTTCATTAAAGGGGCATTATCTGCCAAATCGTAAATTTTTGCTTCCCATAAAAACTATCAGATCTGATTGATGCCTTAATAAAACGTGTTTCTGTAACTTATAAATGTTATGAAATGTACGCGCATCGGGAAAAAAAACATGCAACTGCTCGTGTTTTGAGATCAATCAAGAAATGGACGCCATCTTATTAATTATCGACATTGTTTACGGAATTTGTCGAATCGTTATTAAATCAGTACAACAATGCACTTATTTCTTATTTTTTGTGAATCTGCTTTTAGTCGGTGTTAATTACGGACAAAGAACCATGCAAGTTGGCAGTTAATAAGCGACAAAATACAAATTATTCGTTTTAATTTACCTGTCACTAGTAAGGTCAATTGCATACGGAAAAAGCGAAGTAAAATTATTTGCTTGCCAGCAAATAAGTAATCGATGGTAATTTTCGTTCTCAAAAGGCGAAAAGTGGTTTGATAAGCTGTTTAATGTGAAATATTTACTTTTATTTCATCATTTTAAAGCTATTTACCAATTTCCAAAGCAAATTATTTTTTTTGTCAAAATCGTAGCTAATGCCCCTTTAAATTCCTTTCGATAATATTCGCTTCTTATTGTTTTCTATTAATTTCTAATGGCATGTCATGGCATCATCAACAAAATATAGAAAGCTACAGCAAGTTCGCTTAGGACCGACCATTTAACTTGCAAAGTGGGGGGGGGGGGGGGGGGGGGGGNGGGGTGGGCGCTATGGTTTCATTTTTCGCTCAGAATTTTTTTTCGGACAACACGAGAGTTAGAATATTTATTTTTTTGTTGAATTTTTTCCAGAATTTAACATTAGGTTATATGACAAAAACTCTGAATCAGATTATTTTTTTCCCTCCACCAAAATCAGAATATTTTTTCAGCAACATTGGGAATCAGAATATTTTTTTTTAGAAAAAAAAAACCCATAGCTCCACCTGGAAGTTAAATGGTCCGTCCCTTAGATAGATTTTTATCTAAGAAAAGATGAAGATATTTATTTTACTACACCTATCAATTTGTATTCATAAAATTAACACCTGATAACCAAGCTAAGATCGATTTTATAATATGACATAATATTGTAGAGTTGATGTGGGATCAGATTCAATTATTCTGTTTTGATAAATTTATTATTGTGACATCCATTTTTTTTTTATAATGTATAAAAATCATCTGATTATTTTTGGCATCATATATCACAACAGCAGTTAAATTCAATTTTAGTAAAACGATGAGACAAATAATTGGGTATTCTAACAACAGAAAACAAAGTGATATTATAATCCCTTAGACATTAATTTTATCAAAATCCATCCATTCTACAAACACTTCAAGACAAATTACCCCATTTTCAACAGAGAAACATGGGAAAATTGGCTAATATAGCACGCCGGGTATTCGGAAACTCGGTGCAAGCTAGTCATTTTGAACGTTTTTATTGGTCAATTATGAATTTTTGGACACTACAGACCACGGAGCATGCTGTTCCGTGTTGCGTTGACGTCATGCTCCACGGTCTGTAGTGTCCAAAAATTCAAAATTGGCCAATGAAAACGTTCAAAGTAACTAGCTTGCACCGAGTTCAAAGTGTCCGCACCTGTTCCGAGTATACGAATACCCGGCGTGATAAGGAAATCAGGGGAGTCACAGCTCCAAATATATAATTTCAAGTGACATCTCCCTTTAATTTACACTCACTGCTTAGAAACTATTTGAAACTTTTTGGAGAAGATTCATGCGTTTTAATACACTTCATCACATTCACAAAATACTTCAAAATTGTTGACGGAAAGGCTTCCTAAATACTTCCCCCGGGTCCCCTACCAGGGCTCTGCCCTGGACCTGCTGGAGACCTTAAGCAGTCCCCAGACTCATTCCGCTTGTGTTCCATTTAGGGTTACGAATCGATCCCATTCAATGTATGGGAGCAGCGCCCGGAGTGATTCACACCGGGCGGTTTTTTGTCCTAATTCCGTTGTAAGAGGTAGGAAAAATTAACGGGATTGAAAGATGAATATATTTAGGTAAACCTTGAGGTGTTAAGTAAACGCTGCATCAATCCATGGTAGACTTATATCCATCTGAAAATTTGAATGCATGAAATCTTCTTTCTGTCCGACATTTTGTTTACAAGTTGCTAGTTCACGCGTACTTGCCTCGTTTTTGAGATATCCTTATTTGGATCCATTTTATAGTAAAATCGACTTGATCGTAGTAACAGTTTTCCATATTTGGCATATATGGATAGGATCCGCCCATCGCGAGAGTCTACGTAAGGTGTTATGGCGGACAAGTAACAATTTTCAAATACGAAACCGGTCTTGAAGATAGAAACAGGGATTGTAAGGGTCATTTTCAAAATACATGCACTTTTTCCTGTTCATATTTTGGTGACATCAAATATTTTCGTTCCCGTTTTACTTTAGCCTATTAGTTTTTCCTACATTACAATGACATATTCACATAATATGCAATCGGGAAAACCACCATGAAGCAAAATATTTCTAGATATGTAGCACCCCCTAATACCTTTCAGTCCGTGGTGTTACCAACATAAAATTATTCTTTTTAGGAAAATGAAAAAAAAATTTTGTGTAAAAATTGGTTACATACATAATATACAGGGAAATTATGCATAATGTAAGATATTTTCTTTGGAGCACTAGTTTTTTTT
>MJUT01045343.1:1001496-1012549 GCA_002080005.1 Gigantidas platifrons | reverse complement strand
AATATTAGAACAATGTATAAGTGAAATTAACTTTTACAAAAAATAGATTTTACAAAGAAGAAGGGAAAAAGAACTAATAAAAGTAACACCTGTAGCAATCAATTAAACCTATGACTATTACGTATAAACGTTTGCAATGCTGTAAAAATATCAACATTTTGTGCTTCAGTTAATATTTCGTTTCCATATAAAATTATATCTATATCTATAGCTCCGTAAATTTGAAGTATTAAAAATAAAGTATTTCTGATATGTTCATTAATTGGACATTCAAGAAAAAAGTGAATTACATTTTCGCACTCACAAATACAAGCACAACAAGGATTATCCTTTAAATTAAGTCGTAGTTAAGAATACTATAATTATAACGTAATTTAGTGTGTATAATGTTCTATTTTCGTACACCGGTAGAATACCAAACAGGAACTAAGGTATTGTTAACTAGTTGCCTTTTATTATTATATTACTATTTAGTATTTAATTCCTACAAATGGATTACCTGTTTATTCTTGTCTCCAAGGAAGACCAGTAATTTCTTTAGATGTATAATGTATATGACTAATTGATATTGAATCTCTTAGAAGCATTACTTAAGATTAATTTGGCCTTAAGGTAATGAACTTTAGCCAGCATACTATATCTTACTAGCTCGTTATCGGTTAACTATGACCAGTTATTGCAATGTCCATATGTATGCTACCATTCATTACTGTTATAGTATGTGTTCTTTGTGGGTGGAAGCGAATCAGTGCAGGTTTTATATGCTTTTTAACATCTTTCTTTATGTTGGAGATCCAAAGTGGGAGTGATGGTTTAGCTTACCACCTTTTTGTTCCTGTCCGAAGATGTCCACCTTTTGTTGCCTTGCTGTATTGGATGTATCAATTTTCACACATTTCCATGTCCGAACAATATATGTAGAGTCAAGCTTCAAGTTTATATTGTTGTACTTTACAAACAACCAAGAAAGCAATTTTGACTATACATACTCCAACTACGGAACGTTGATCCATTAACTGCTCTTTGAACAGTAAACGTTTCATCAGCAGTACCTATTCCCCTTGTTTCTTTCTCCTTTTTTTAATATTACTTTGCATGAAACATTTCTTACATCACACACCAGATCGCTTTATTTGTTTTATCTTATTACACCTTCTATAGTTTATATCAACATACATTGTAGTATTAATTAGTTCTATATATGAGTTTCTCCCCTTAGTGATTTAGATTAAATGAACTTTATTCCCACGAAAAGGGATTTAGAAGAGTTTGAAGATACCTACGTTTTTAATGACAATGATATATGCAGTTTAAGTGCTAATCATGCAGCGTTAATGAGTAACTGGTTAGCTCGGGTTCAGGATAATACTAGAGTGAAGCGACATGTCTACATGTTTTTTTGATTTGCCACATTAATGACATGTCTGAAATTTTACCTTTTGACCGTGCTACGATAGTGATAGAGCCTAAAAAATTGCCCAGTTCAAATATTACCAGCTCGCCTACTTTCGAAACATTACCGTGTTGATTTTCATTTTGGGAATATTTACTAAGAGCTACATGATTGGTGTCAGTAGCAATTGGTACATATGTACTGAATACACTCCTCGAGCAGTTCTCCATTCGTGAACACCTTTTCGGAGTTCTTTAAAATTTATTTTAAATGAAAATTAGAGTAACTAAATTGTGTTCCATTTAAAAATACATCTGTTTACAATGTATTAGTGTCCGATTTTCAGAATCAGCAAAGTTTAGAAAACATGCAAAAACAGAAGCAATACAAAAGAACCAAGATAGCCCCCTCCCCCAAGAAAAACAAAACACTGCACCTTCAACACAGTACCACAATTAATTTGGAAACATATGTTAGGAGAGTTTGAAGATATCAAAGAAATAATCAGAATCCGTAAATCGAAGACGAACAGACAACACAATGGCCAAAAGAAAAAGTACAAAATGACAAACAACGATCTACAAAACGTACACGTAAAACTAAAGATCGAGTAACACGAACCTCACTAAAAATTGGAGATGAACTCAGGTGCTCCGGAAGGGTACGCAGTTGCTGTAAGCCAATATCCTAAGAGTAATTGTATTTAACCAACATATTCCATATTCTGTCTACCTACAGTCAGTCAGTTACGAACATTCTTTGACCTTGCTATTATACTGTCCATGTTTATGTAGCCATTCATTGACCTTGCTATTGTACTGTCCATGCCTATGTGGTAATTCATTCTGTTGATAGTAGGTGGTCTCTTTTGAGTGGAAGCTGATCCGTGCATGTGTTTTATAGTTTCTTTATATCTGTATTATCGTTTGAAATCTTAATTATCAAGAGGAGAGGGGTGGGATTCTATTAACCGATTTCACCTCGTCATATTTTTATGGCTGTCCCCAGCCAGGGAATGGGTTGACCACGACATATGTAATTATCTTTTTTACAATTTAATATGAAAGACGAATGTCCGTTTTGTAGATATTGGTGGTATAGTTGACCACCTCTATTTAAACTTTCATTTCATATGCATACAATGTATGTAAATGTGACTTTTACATTCTAATGTAGTTATTATTGTGGTCTATAGATAAGTTTAAACCATAGGAATATTATGTGTTTGTTAATGTAGTGTAAGGAACTGCTCACATATATTGTAGGCAAATAATAAAATAAAAACAACTCAGAGCTAAACCAACGTCATTCTTCTTCAAATATTTTACAGAGAGCGTCTATATACACAAAACAATACCGGATAGTATATTCCATAAATGATGTACAAAACCTGTATGTGTACAAAGGGAGATAAGTCGTACATATTTGACGGTAACTCGCTGACCATGCAAACTGCCCGTTAACATCCCCGCCCCGAAAAAAACAAATCATATTTGTTTCGGATGGTCAGCGAATTCCCAGAACAACAACCATCATTAGATAAGAGTGTTAATACACTACATTTAAACTAGTTGACATAGAAAATCATTAATTTGGACTGCATCAGTAGAGCTCTAGTACTCTGATAAAAAAATAGGTATCCTCATGATTAGACAAATACATGTATGCCCAAAATACCAAATATCATAAGAGAATTTCTGATTTAAATACATCCATATATAGCAAGTAAAATTGCAAATATCAGTTCTATGTAACTAAGTTATTTTCTTTTTCTAATTGGTATATACGTTGATCTGCATAACTATGAACCCTTCTAAAAAAAACTTGAAATGCACTATGCAATTTACATATAAAACGTGCTATACAAATGAAAATTATTTAACTACTTTTAACCATTGCAAGTGCACATAGAAATACTGCCAGCTTATCATATCAAATCTCAACCCAATATCAGACTATTGGCTACCAAAATATTTCGTATCAATAAAGTATGAATATGAATATGAACAATACAACAAAATACAAAAAATGTTTTTTTTCTTCAAAGAACGTTAATTGTTTAATCTGTCTGCAAGTGCATAATATACACGTTTTATTCAACACAGTTAAAATCTGTAACACAAAAATAGCAAAGTAGCTTATCTCTCAGCTGACATCACAGTCAAGAAAGCGAATATTTTATCAAAGTTCAACGGAAATGGAATCATTTATCAAGTTCAATGAAAATGCAGTCATTTCCATTGGAAATCAAATGTTATATATGTGTACTATATACGTTCTATTACACACTGCATATAAATGTTTAATCTATCAGTGGGGGCAGCCTTTTTGTAACATATTGTTTTGCTGTTTCATTTAATTGTTCAAATGGTGTCCACACTGCATTTTGGGCCGGCTCGCCCTTATATTGTACTAAGTATTCTTGGTTGCCATTTCGAGTTCGCTGGGCCAAAATACGTTTAATTTTGAAATATGAGCTGTCCGTCGATGAACTTTCAACAGACGTTTGATGTCCATATTCTGAATTCGAAAAATAGCGCACTGGTTTGCGAATTTGACGCTTTGGTCGAGCTCTTGCCGATAAATGCAAATTTTGAATTTCATCGTCCGATGTATTTTCTGTGTTCTTGGTTACTGGTTGTTTCTTCTTCTCCTCACTATTAGACTTCTGATCATTTACATTATGTTCAGTTTCATTGGCAACGCCGGGTTCCTGAATAAAATAGTTAGTAGGAATAGTAGCGCGCACAAAGGCAATTTTCAAGCGATCCAAATGAACTGGATTTTTGAATAATTTACGCGTATTCTTATCCTTCAACTTAACTAAAGTGGGAGACAGAATTTCATTCACAATGAAAGGTCCAGAATATTTCGGCTGAAACTTTTGGCCGGGTCCAGTGCTATCTGTCAACATATATACAAAGTCACCAATATCTAGTATTAAAGGATTTGACGATTTATTTGTGCGCTCGGTCATGGCCTTTCCAGCTTCTTTAGCATTGTCACAAGCTGTATCTCGAATAAGTTTTAATTGTTCAAATTTCTTATTCATATAGCTATGATAGTCAACATGTAATGAATTGAAGTCTATACCCAACTTCGATGTATTGAGCGGAAATTTTGGTCGAAATCCATATACTACCTCGTATGGTGAATATTTTGTGGAATCATTGGGCGATATGTTGAATGAGAAAGTAATTGCGGGCAACATAATGTCCCGTTGAATACCTTTCTTAACATAAGGCGTCATTCGTTCTGCAAGAGTCCTATGGGTCCGCTTACATAGTCCCAACAGTGGTGTATGTAACTTGGAGTAAAATTCTGTTTCGTGTCTAACATTTTACACAGATAATCAGTGCACTGTGATATAAATTCACTTCCCTTGTCACTTATAATGCAGTCACACACCCCGAAGGTACACACCATCTGAAATATAGCCTGTGCCACCGTTAACGAATCAGAATTAGGTATTGACAAAGTAAACAAAAACTTCGAGAACATATCGATTGCAGTAAATATGTATGCCTTGCCCTGTTGTGTTATAGGGAAATGTCCAAATAAATCTACTTGCCAAATTTGAAATGGCTCCGATGGAGTGCGATAAGAAATAATATTTTACTTTGTGTGTGCTTTAGTAATTTTTCTCTCCTGACAGTCGTGACACGTTCTAACAAATTCGGACACAGTTGATGGCAAGTTTTGGAAATAGAAATGTTCAGATATAGCATCTACTGTTTGTTGTATACCCATATGTCCTGCCAATGGAGATTCATGAAACAGTTCTAAAATTTTCGGAATCAATGTTTTAGGTATGACAAGTTGAAATTCGCCCATTTGTTGAGTACGCTTTGATTTGGCAAGTCTGGAATGACATAAAAGTTGGTCCATAATACAATATTCTGGGACTTTTACCAACAAACGACGGGCTTCTTTTTGAAGTTTTGGCAAAGTACCTTTTTCCAAATAATTAATCATTGGAAGTAAATTATCATCAAGCCGTTGAAGATCTTTAATGTTCTGTTTCGAAAAATCTATTTTTCGATCGGTATTATATAGTCCTGCTACTGAACAAACATGTTCAAACTCATTAATGTGTTTGAACTCGCCAGTACTTTCAATTAGATCACACGCAGGGGTGGAATTGCTGTCCTTTACACTAAGATTGAGCAAATCATTGTCGACTGTAAGACCACTAGTAGCGGAAATGCTGTCATTTCCACTATGATCTATCAACTCATATTTGATGGCGTCGTCATTAAGATCTATGAAATCATGTTCGGCTATATTACAACTTACTTCGGAAATGCTGTCATTTCCGATAAGATCTATCAAATCATGTTCGGATATATTACAACTTAGTTCGGAAATGCTGTCATTTCCGATAAGATCTATTAAATCATGTTCAGCTTTACCACAACTATGAGTGAAAAAACTATTTTCTCCACTAATATCTATTAAATCATTTTCATCTATGTTACAAGTTAGAGTGGAAATATTGTTTTTCCCACTGAGATCTATTAAATCATGTTCAACTACATTACAAGTCAGTGTGGAAATGCTATCATTTCTACTAAAATTTTTGGTAACACTTTTTAAATCCGATTCCGCTTCTGTATCGGCAATATATCCATGATCAATATCATCACTGTTAATTTCGACATAATTTAAGAATGAGATTTTTCCGACCTCTTCGGACTGATATGGGACATACGGGTCGTTTTCATTCAAGGATTCTTCAGCATTTGGGTCTAATAGCGGTGCATTTTCAACCCGTGACAGTGCATCTGGTACTTGCATTTGCGCGGCAGGTTTATATTTTATATCAAAATTAAACTGTTGTAATACCGGTAACCACCTGTCATAAATTGCACCCTTTAATTTGCTTTGAAAAAGTGGTTTTAAAGCTTGGTGATCACATTCTACGGTAAATTAATTTCCGCGCAAGTAACTAGCACAATCAATAATACTGGTAACAAACCCGAGAAGCTCTAACTTTGTGGATCCGTACGATTTCTGCCACGTATTGAAAGATTAATTATTTTAACTTTGTCTTCGGAATTGTCAGGGTTACGTTGGTACAACATATAACCAATATCCGTAGAAGAACTATCTACCGCTAAAACAAACGGCAAATCAAATCTCGGAAAAGATAAAATTTCGGAGTTCATAAGTGAATTTTTGAGTCTTTTGAATGACATTTCTTGTTCATTTGTCCACATAAATTTGACATTTTTCTTCAATAACCGAGTACATGGTTGAACTATAGAACTGTAATTGTTTATATATTTACGAAACCAATTAAACATGCCCAAAGCACGGCGAAGTTGCTTCGTATTTTTCGTTATCGGAAATTCACTTAAAGCTTTAACACGGTCGGGTGGTGGTCGAATTCCGTCTTTTGATATGTGATGGCCTAAAAATATGACAGATGATCGTGCAAATGAACACTTCTTTGGGTTCAGTTTAAGTCCAGCTTGTCGAAAGCGATCGAAGACTTCTTGAATATCTGATAAGTGCTGTTCGAAAGTTTCGGAGCATATGAGCACATCGTCTAGGTAACATAGACAGGAGCGAAATGTCAACTTGCGCAGAATCTTATCCATCAGTAATTGAAAAGAATTTGGAGCGGTGTGTAATCTCATCGGCATTCTTAAGAATTTGTATGTTCCGAAACATGTGTTGAAAGCCGTGTATTTTGTGCTATTTGGTGCTAATTTAATTTGGAAAAATCCGCTGCTCATGTGGATGGACGCTATGTAATTCGGTGTTCTGTCGGTGAATGATTCGGTCAATTCCTGCAGATCTGGGATAAAATATTTAAAGGTTTCAGTCTGTGAATTTAAATAACGGAAATCAACACAAAAACGAAATTGCTGTAAACTAGACGCTCTGTCTAACGGTTTGTCTGAAGAATGTTTTGTTCTTTTTGTGACTAATACCACTGGACTAGTTATCGGTGCCTCCTCTTTTGCGCTTAACTCGGATATTACACCTTGTTCGAGGAGTTCGTCCAGATGGTGTCTTAAAACCTCCTTTTTGTGGGGCGTTAGCCTGTAAGGTTTTTGATGTAGTGGTCGAAAATCTGGTTTAAGAATTATATGATGTTCCACGACATCGGTCGAGCCAAGTGACGGATTGTCTTTCGTAACAAATATGTCCTTGTTGTCGCACAATAACTGACCTAACAAATTTTCCTGGTCAGTATTCAGCTCATTGTTATCTTCAAAATTGCTCAGAAATTCAGCATTAATATTAATATCAGGACCCGGTCCTGGGTTAGGCATGAGATTAATATTTTGTACAGTCGGAACCTTGTTATCAAATTGAACATGACTGACGTTAAAATCATTTGTTATCTGTGTAAATTTGGCAATTATTCTTCCTTTGGCTAGAACTATAGGTGCACTACCAAGATTTAAAAGTTTAACGGGTACTGTCCTATTCTGTGACACAATTACTACTGCTTTACTAGATATTAAACCTTTTGACAATATTTGCGGACTACTTTCGCATATACCTTGATGACCAAAAAGAATATTTTTAGGCAGCTTACCCCACATAACAACTTCACTGTGAGGATCGATAGTAATTCGTTTACTGCACCTAACATTTGCGTGGTTTTGGACTACTTGTAAAGTTCCATAATCAATTGTTATTTTATTCTCTATTAAATACGAGGTACCTAATATGAACGGGTGTGAAGCTTCTTTCAATATATATACTAAAATGTTATATTGTGCACCTTGTGAATACATTCGAGCTGTGGTGGTTCCGGTTACGTGCACTGTTTGGTCATTCGCTAGTTTTATACTATCGGTATTACATGTATTAAATGATGATTTGCAATAAATTGAAATTGAATTATATAAAGTTGTAGACATAATATTAATTGAACTTCCAGAGTCGAGAAGTGCGGCAACCCGTACAGACTGAAATCGTACTGGTAAATAAACAAATTGGTTAGAATGAGAAAGTTCAGCATCGGAAACAGAGTCATCGATGTCACTTTGTTCGGTATAGTCTGTATCATTGCCACTACAAATATTATTGTTTACATTATTTACAAAGTCCTTACTATCATGACGAAACGGTGCATGTTCCCGATAAGCGGCACTCTTTACTTTCCCGAGCGGTCGTGCCTGATTCCCCTCGGGAAATTCTGGTTTCCCTGTTGTGTATACCTGAAACACTCAGATGCGGCATGATTTGGTTTTGAACATATCTGACAAACAACGCGATTTCTTGGATGTTCATTCATATACTTAGGTTTATATCGTGTGCATTGTACTACACCATGTCCGTTTTGTTGACACAATTGACGCGAAATATCAGGGATAGTGTCTCCAGACCCGTTCCAGTTACAATTCTTTGCCACATGTCCTGGAGCCTTGAAGTTAAAACATAGGGTATTATCGAACTTTGCCGGTTGACAGCCTTGTCGTGATGACATGTTATGCATCATTTGTGTCAAATCGTTAATTTGAGATTTCATTTCTGAAATGTCATCATTGCGGGATACATCTGCTCTTTTACCTATAGCAGCACATTGCTCGTGAATTCTATATTTGTACGCTTCACCTTGTTTGGCAAAAGAAAGAGTGTCGTACATAGTTTTTGGCTGACTAGATCTAACATAAAATGCAAGTTGACGGGGAGACCATGTATAAAGCGGAACATGATTTCATGGTCTGGCTTTGAAAGAAGTTGTCCCGTTTCTTGAACCTGACAGAAAAAGTCCTCAATTTCTTGAGACGGGGCGAGTTGCATGTTGTGGAATGTCTCACTTTCTACAACCACAGACGGATGTTCCCAATCAATTGTTACATATTTTTCTGAGAATAACCTCTTAATTGTAAGCCATGTTAGGTCAGGACTCAAACCATTAAACCACGATAACGCTGGACCCTCCAAATGTAAGTGGAATGAAGCTAGCTGCTTCCTGATGTCACTATATATATCATGTAACTGACAAAATGATTCAAATTCACGTAAAAATTTAGACCCGTTTTCTTTTGGGTAACCTGCAAACTTTCGGCATGTCCCTAATTTCTCCATATCAAAATATCTTTTTACAGTTTGAGTAGTCATAGATGGTATAGTGTGTCTGGGAGGCGAATTAAATAATACTTTCCGGATATCTTGACGACTTTCCTGAAAGCTTTTTCGAGCAGTCTCAAGTTTTTGTTGTATACTATTGAAAGGGGAATAATTAGTAGAGTTCTGCTTAGTGGTATCAGGCGTTGAAACAGCTAAATATTTTTCATTAAAACTTGACGAATCAGGAACATTAGAACAGGCTGGTATGGGGTAGATGTATATTTGAGACAGTGACGTTCAAGAAAAGTCTCGCTTAAAATATGATCATCAATATCAAAACATTCCGAATTTGGGTTAATGGTCAAAAATCAAAAGAAAGACAATCCTTTCCTTTTGTATCAGTGCTGAAAAGTTTCAACCTAATTAAGTAAACAACAATAAAATTCACATTTTTAATTTAATATGAGGAAATGCTATCGCTTCCTCTTGACCTGTCGGTAAACATAATTCACTCATATTAGAAAAAAAAATCAGCAAACTACAACTGGATATGACAACTTAAATTTAATTGTTTTAGTAACACAAGTCATGTACAAGTTTACAAAGTCTGGTCAGCCATAGTTTTGCAAGAATGGATCCAGGGTGCACGCCATCAGAGTAGGCACTAAATTTGTACGAATATTTCTCTCTTGAGGAGGGTGTTTTCTTTTTGGACTTCTGTAAGTCAGCTGAAAAGTTCGGTGTATATTGAATGTTCAAAATTCTGTTTATGTCATTAATATAATTATTTACGATTTGTATTTGTTTGTGCAAAATTACATCTTTTGCCTTGTAATTTTCCCAGTCTCTACCTTTTGCTTTATTATGTTCATAAATTGAATATATTGGAATATGCAAAAATACTAATTTAACATCGCCACCAAAATTTCGGACAAAGTGGTAGATTTTCCGTAAGTTTTCAATCAAAACATAAGCTGCTGACGAATCATGTGATGTAAAGTCAATAAATTGGCAAGATTTCGTTGTTAGGTCACAAGTTCCAACCCATACAAGTAAACATATTTTTTGGAATTTTTGTGCTTGTTCCCGTAAATTCGCTTTCAAATAAGTTAAACAACCTTCTGACGTCAGAGACGGCACACTCCAAAATTCTATAAAAGTTTCGGGATTTACCCTCACTTGTGATTTTAAATTAAACCCTTTACTGTCTGAAATTAAAACGGGTTTGTATGTTGGAGCTAATAAAGGATCTACTCGTAATTTGTCGACTTGGCCCTTCAATTTCTTTTGAGGGTCACTCATGCTCAAAGCGAGGCGCCATGTGCTTCTTTTGGTCTGCCGTTTCAAATAGTTTTAAAAACAGTAAATTGGAAGATTTTACCTCATAAGTGTCTACAAACTTCTAAATATTTCATAAATTTTAGTTCTCCACCATGTAAGGAACTGCTCACATATATTGTAGGAAAATAATAAAATAAAAACAACTCAGAGCTAAATCAACGTCATTCTTCTTCAAATATTTTACAGAGAGAGCCTATATACACAAAACAATACCGGATAGTATATTCCGTAAATGATGTACAAAAACTGTATGTGTACAAAGGGAGATAAGTCGTACATATT
>MJUT01045343.1:944617-988396 GCA_002080005.1 Gigantidas platifrons | reverse complement strand
ATGTACGTCACGTTTCTGGAATAACCTTTATCATGTACGATACGTTTCTGGAATAACCTTTATCGTGTACGACACGTTTCTGGAATGACCTTTATCATGTATGATATGTTTCTGGAATAACCTTTATCATGTACGACACGTTTCTGGAATAACCTTCATCAGGTACGCTCAAAATCAAAAGATTGGAAAGCCAAATAATTTAAAGTTTTGGGAGCAATAAAACGAAAGGGCCTAAACAGGATAGCCAAAATCGGCTAAAGTCACCTATGTCCGAAGGAAGAATCCAATTTAATTATATGGTAAGGTGTAATACATATATATTTTTTTCTTCCATTTCATTCCATGGTAATCCATATATTAATTGCTATACAGAAATAACTTTCAAAACCATACAATGTGAAAATCGTCATTCTTTTCGAAGATAAAATATTAAATAAAATGAACATTAAAGACTTCACAATCTAGTTAAACAAGACAATGATCAATGTAGGTTAATCAGGGCCTGTCTAGTTAACATTAGAGAGTGATTTCTTCATTGCTTAATTGCTTAATTAATAATGTAAAGTAAGTATGTTGGTCTATATATTTTTCTTAAAAGTGCCTGTACGAAGACAGTAAATTGGGCGAGCGATCATGTATTTGTGTGTTAGGTTATCGATATTTCGCTTGTTTATACGATTTTTCTATTTCATTTTGAAACTGTCCCGACAGTGTGGTATATATTTTCTTTTCGTGTATATTTTTTTTTCATTTTAAAACTAATCTTTTTATTGTGTTGTGTCTCTAAGAGATTCATCTTAACGTTTTTAAATAGTGCAAATAAGTTATGAGTTGTTACTTCTCTGACGTCACACTATTGTTCGAAGAATTCATTTTTATCATTTGTCCTAATCAATTTGAACTTATTTTAACCTGGAAAAAAATGAGTTGTTAATATTTTGGTAGTTATGGATATCAAACACCTGCCAGTCAATCCATCCCTATATTTGATTTTAAAACTTCCATCATGCAACTAGAGTAATATATTTAAAAATATATTAACAATTTATCAATACGAGTAACCAAGTTATTTTTTATATTAAAGGATGATAGACGAATTTCAATTTTGGCATAATTTATTTTCAGAACTGAAAAGTACGCGAACTTTTATTATATATTTTAGCAAATAATCGGTATCATCATGAGAACAAACTGTGCCCCTATCCTTGTCGAACTTTTCCTTTATTCATATAAGGCTAAAACATTTAGTCTCATTTCTGGGTATGTTGATGATGCTCTGTCAACTAATTAATCAAGCATTACAAACCGGCATCCATTAATATAAACCAGATAGAACTTGAGATAAAAGTCCCTCTGCCTCATTTTTTGTCATTTACCTTCAACGTAACAACAATGGTCAACTTTCTACAAGACGCTTGTGATAAAAGAGACGACTTCAATTTTGCCATTACCAATTTCTCAAAGTTCAAATTGGACACAAGTAGTCAACATTCTATCAGACTAACGGCACGTGAGTGGTTTTCTACAGGTTTCATCCACTAATAAAACTGACAGACACGAAGTAACTGAAATATTGTCAAAGAAAACGTTAAACACCATAGCCCTGTATTTTTCCAGAATTTATGATAAAAGGGGCTACTTCAATTCAATTTTGCCATTATCAATTGTCCAGACTATGATAGCATTATCAGGACCGCTCCCGCCTATGTAGAAATATTTGAAGATATCAACTTGGTTTCCAGAAACCGTAGGAGTTTATGTTTCAAAACTTCTACGTTGCACCCGAGTTTGAAGTTTTTATTCAATCTTTATACAATGTCACCGTTTTCTGGTTGATAACTAAGCTACTAAGTTAACAATGTTTCTTCTCTTGCGTACAGATGACGAGAGAGGTTATTGTTAGTAAGATGTTTGCTAAATAGACAATACGAGTGCAGTGTCACGAGGTTCACCGAGACTTTCCCCAGTTTAGCACCGAATACCCAAACTGCAACATGTTTATTATTGAATAGAATTAAATGGGCAATTTAATCAAATGTAATAAATATTGTTTAAAGTAAACATACATACATAAACATGTATAACAATTTTGTACACACATTTAAACGTGGGAACTTTTGTTCCAAGAAGTACATACCATATGTAATACAAAGTGGAAGTTTCTAAAATATGTTTTTCTCATAAGAAAGATTAACTGCGAATAACAAAATGCATATTGGAAAACAGGTAAGATTGGGTAAATAGAAAATACGAGTGCAGTGTCTTAAACACGAGGTTCACCGAGACTTTCTCCATTTTTAGCACCGAATACCCATCAACTTTATATTTTATAAATATTGTGTTTATCATGCAGAAAAATCACAATATTCCATAAACGTGTATATTTTGAATTAAATAATAAAATTATCCCTTGATTGCCCCTTTTGATATTTTCTGTCCACAGGAAGTCAACTGGACTTGCAATAAGGCTCTCAAAGCTTAGCAGGTAACATGTGACAGGTGTACCAGACAAAGCTCAATTCAGTCAGTGACAGTTTACATCAACTATTTATCCAGTCAATGTAGTTTGACTGCTCAAATAGGACAAGTCCAGGACAAAGGTTGTGTATTGTTTCCTGACATTGTTTTACGATGGCCCTTTGTACCGTCTATTATTTAATTGATAGTTCAGCTCATCGGCTCACTATAATATAAGTAATTATGCATACGGGTTAGGGTTATGGTGTTTAATGACACTTTCAACAATAGTTCAGATATATCGTGGCGGTCAGTTTTAATTGTGGAGGTAACCGAAGTACCCTGAGAAAACCATCCACCTGTCGCAAGTCACTGATAAACTATATCACATAATCCTGTATCGAGTACACATCGTCTGAGTGATATTCGAGCTCACAGCGTTGGTGGTGATAGGCACTGATTGCATATTTAGTTATAAATCCAACTACCACACGATCATGACCACGACGGACCCTATGTTAGGCATACGACTTCTGTGTCACGAAGAAGAAATATATTATGTATGATATTAATGATTAGAGCATTCTTTAACATAATGTTGTTACATTCTAATTGCATTTGGAAAACACTTGCATGCCAGCTTTATGCCACTAAAAAATGGGGGGGTTGGGGTTGTGCTATAAAACAAGTTTAACCCAACCACTTCTTATTGAAGTGTATGAAGCCAGCCAGTAAAGTGAGATGTTCAATATTTGTGTTAGGGGTATTTTGTCTGTTTCATGTTAGCTATTTTCTTGCAATGAAAGCAATAATAAGAGAACATACAGCTCGGCTCTGTAAACATGTAATATATATATAAACCTTTGTAGATGGTAATTTGTTAAGTAAAAATAGATACTGGAACATGTCTATTCTTGAATAGAATTAAATGGGCAATTCAATCGAATGTAATAGCGAGCATCGCAAGATGCGAGCTAAACAGCAACATGTGTGTAAGGAGATGAATCAATATATATACGATCAATACCAACCGGAAGTGCATGTATTCTAAGTTTCAGCATAGAATGGACAATCGGAGTGAAGTACAGGAAATAGCCTTTTAATTAAACAACATTATTAAGAATAAACTGGTAGAACGTGCTAAAGTGGGTCACGGGTCACTGTGAGGTCCTGAAGGATTATTCTAAACTGTGACTTGTGGACGACCTGTGAACTCCTGTTAGGCAACTGTGAACGGGGTTGCAATGACAATAAATCTTTCAAATTTAATTGAAAGAGGTCTGTCTTTATGTTTCACTAACGACTTTCTATCATGCTGTTTAAAGACAAGAATTTACCCTTTGGGGCACCTCAAACGCTGGAATTTCGGAATTTCCCATATGTGTTTCCGTGGGGTGAAACAGGATGCTATAAGTTGCTGAAATCCATCAATTAATGTAAAATACACACTTGTTTCACTTCTTGCACATATTTTTCACATGTTTTGTAATAACTTATGCCTGGTTTAATCCTAATAAGCTATACCGAAAATAGAACACTATTTTTATTTGAGGGTTTAGACCCTACTTTAAATAGACTAATCCATTTTTCGTGGGAAAACTGATCGATGAATGTTGATTTATGTGTACACAGTAGATAATCAAGATTTTCAAGGTATTTTGAAAGTGTACTACGTAGGCTTAGCTGCTTACAATAGGAATTAAAGTAGGAATTACTAATGGTAAGTTCAAATGCACAAATGAAAGGGGCGATATTGGAACAATTTAAGAAGAAGAAAAAGAAGGAGAAAATAAGCCCCGCCTCTCCGAAATTATGTAAACATTTATCACGTGACACCATGTGTACTTGAAATCAAGGTACAAAAGTGTGAATTTCTACAGAAATAGTCAGAATAAACATAACTTGAGGTCAAGGGTCATGCAGTTAGGAAAGTTGAAATCTGGTAAAATTAAAAAAATAAATGTACATTATTATATTTGTGTGCTTCACAAGTAAAACTCTTAAATGACTTCTGTTACTATTATACACCCATCCCCACCCGTCTTTTTGGGGAAATTTTCTACACCTCGTCACATATGTATACAATGCATTAGAAAAAATACCAACCGACATGTTCATGTCATTTTCATACAAATTACATGTAGAACACAATCAACGGGGGATGGGAGGGCATTCCCCCCATTAGTCAAAAGGTGTGTTATATATACCTGCCTATACACATACAATACCCTTCAAGTAAAATAAGATCTATGCAAATATTCATAATTTCATCACTTAAAACCACTTTCAAGACTTAAATTCATTTTTTATGTTACATGCAATTTGTTCTTCCTAATCTTTTACCTTTACCACTCTAATTTAAAGGGGACGAAACTCACAAGGCCAAACTGACTTCTAAATTCAAAACTTTTATTCTTTTAAATATGTTTTCATGTTATATTGCATAAAAAGCAATGTCTTATTTTCCAACAATAATTTCTATTTAAATAGTCTATCAACTTTTTCCATTAAATATTTACATTTTTTTTATTTTGTCAACAGGACCTTGGGAGTCTAGGCTTATAAATATGTTAAATTTGTGATTATATTCCAAAGTAGGTATTTATGTTTGTAATTTTTTTATTATTAACTCCTGCACATTCCACTTGCATTGCCTACTGATGAGTCCCAAATGCAGACGAAAGTGTTGCAGATTCAAACACATATAATATCGCACGCTAAAATAAATATGCTTTATGTGTACAATGTCAAAGGAGTGCAAACTTTCCAATGATGCCTATTCACAAACAGTATTTCAACTGTCAGCTACATGTATTTGAACAAAAGTATTTAATTTAAAGACTATTTTATTCAATAAATGAATTGCATTGGATAGCATGACATGCCTATATATATATATATCCTCTCCAAAAAATATCAAACAAAATGATCTATAACGTGTGACCTTAGCAAAAGACACTATGAAATATTGACATCCACACTTGCCTTTTGGACAGCACATTTCTGTGCCCACACTTGCCCTAAGGCAACACTTGTTTGAATAAAAAATAACTATCCAGTTTAAAAATAACAAAAAAAAATTAGAAAGGAAACCGTACAGCTTCTTTACATGAAACGATTAACTTATTTAAGAAATGGACAATCGTTAGATCTTCTTGTTTCTCCCCTAAAGAACGATCGGCCCTAAAAGAAAACGTCGTCCCCGATATATCTCGGCCCTTAAAAAAAAGTTGTCCCCGATATATCTCGGCCCAAAAAATCTCCTTTGCATTAGAATTAATTGGGTAAGTCGAATTGAAGAACAAAGAAAATTAATCAAGAATAATGAAGAAAAGAACCCAAAACTACTATTTGTACAAGTACATGTATATGCATAGATGCGATGCTCGCATGTAGGCTGTGCCTACTCCATATTAAATATTGTTTAAAGTACACATACATATAAAAATGTAAACATGAGTACTTTTGCACCAAGAAGTACATACCATATGTAATACAATGTGGAAATTTCTAAGATATGTTTTTTCTCAAAAGAAACATTACTTGCGAATAACCAATTGCATATTGGAAAACAGGTAAGATTGATCTTATTAATATAACAGAGGTACAAATAAGAACGTACATACGTTTGTAGAAGATCTAAGATGAGAAAAAATATACAATGTTTTTCTATAAAAAAAAAGGGTTAACCAACCTGTAATCTAACTTTTCTCAGTTTATACCCAAAACTGCAAATAGTGTACAATATGAATAATGAATACCTTACAAGCATAAATTGTTTTTATTATTTCTTTACCTAAAGAGAATATCAGTGCTGTTTAGTATTTCTTGTTCATAGGTTGACGGTTCAGGTTATGATGTGTAGCGCCACTTTCAGCAATATTTCAGTTATATCGTGCCGGTCAGCCTAATTGGTGGAGGAAACCGGAGTACCCGGAAAAAACCACCGTACTACAGCAAGTCCCTGACAAAGTTTATTACATAATTGTAAATCAAGTACACCTAGACATGACCAAGATTCGAACTCGCAACTTTAGTGATAGTAGGCACTAATTGCAAAGGTAGTTGTAAATGCAACAACCATATATACGATAACGATAAAGACGTCTAAATAGTATATAACATATCTCAGATGAATACAATATCCTTGTTTTTTTCTATGAAAAAGCTTCTATTATCTGTAAATTAAATTATCAAAGCTCATACCCTAAGTGCGGATGATATACAGCATGAATATTGGATATCAAATAGTAAAATAATAAATTGTCTATTGTTGGTATACCATGACATTCCTAATGTTAATTGCTAAGATAACAATACAGTTAAAGACTGTATGTATTTAAAAAAAAAGAAAAGATAACAATAGTTGATTAATCTTATGCTATGAAAATCGTCATTCTGTCTGGTTTGCTGAAGGGCTCTTTTCTTTCTTACGCTACTTTTACTTTAAACATAGTTTATTGTTCAAAAAGACAAAAGGATAAGACACAAATAAACGACTTAGACAGTCTTCTCCCTTTCTTACGTTAATTGTGTGTGTTTGCGCTTAGTGGTGTCGAGCACATATTGTGATGTGTTTTTTTGTTTTGTTTTTCTACGTCTTGTGTGCCCTATGTTGCCAGTTTATCTGGATTGTCCCTTTGGTATTCTCTAACGTTTTTTCCGAAAGATATTATAGCAAAATACAGATTAAAAGGAACGGTAAATAAAAACACAATTCAGAACATGGGCAAAATAACACCAGTGAAACGTAAAGGAAATAAAAGTACGGAGGTACTGCCTAGTCGCAGATTTTCTTTGCCCATTTTTTTTTTACATTTAAATGAGATCAATATTGGTGACGATTTTCTTCATTTTTTTTTAATACAGTTGAATCTAGTCATTGCAAACTCGGTTTACTCGAAATTGCGGTTTAGTCAAAATTTGTCTGAAGTCCCGTTTTAAACGGAATGATTGTCAACCTAATTTACTTCTCTTATCGGGTTTCTCGAAGTAACTTTTAAGTTCCTAATATAAAAATCCATTCAAATTATGTTCATTATGTCGAAATTATGGTTTCTTTTAATTTAATACATTTCTCTGACGTCACACTATTGTTCGAACAGTGGATTATTTTTAAGAATCTACAGTTCATTCTTTTGTTCTTGAATATATGAACTTTAACCTTTTACTATTTTAGGCTTAAAAACGTGTTTTACTTATTTTGGGACTTTCGTGTCTCGAACCACTGCTGGGCTTTTTAAAGTATATTTGACTTTAAAAACTTCCTTCTTACCACTCGGCTAATTTGACTACATTAATCAATTCTATATTTAGTATATATTAATCTTGAGAGTAAGTTTTGCTAAAAAAAATATCAACAATTTGCTTTAAAAAGCAATTGATCAATATATACAAGACACGATACAACATATTTGAGTTCTGACACAATTTATGTTCAGAACTAACGAGTATTCCCGCAACACAAGAACAACCAACGAACCGACCACAGCTTAGCAAATCGGACAGACCACAGGTGAATATTTGGGACACTTGAAAGACCTTGGAATATCTAAATATAAACGAGAATCGAAAGCACGGATGCCGATAAAATTGTGTTGTTTATTTTTTGTTAATTGTGGCTTATTTAGCTTTCTGAACATTAAAAAGGCAAAAATATAACATGAACAGACTGTTGCAGATAGAAATGTATTATGTGAGAGAATCTACAGTTGGAGTGTATTCTCCACTACATATCAACTTTTGAAAATCAGGTATTCCCATTTATCTACCATTTTTTCTCCTGTAGGGTTGTTTACTTAACATTAATTATGTGTTGATTTGACCAAAATACCTGATAATTTGTTCCAGTATATGTATAAGGTTTGAATAAATGAAAAGAGGAAAAGTTATAATTTATGTATATGTAAGAACATTGTAAAGTAATCAAGACAATACAATTTTGCCTTGGGGAACAATGGGGAAAATCCATGGTGTCAATGATTAAGTAAGGCAAAATTATATTGTCGAGAGTACTATGTTCTAAATGTAAATAAATGTCAAGTTTTGAAGACTTCATTTTATGCAAAGTGAGTTTTATGATACATTTTTTGTGCAATGTACATAATCTGAACAGTTTGAATAAATATGTTTAATATCAATTTTACATGAATATCGTAATAATCAGCTCATTAATATATCATTAAACCTTATTTACTGATGCAATCTATTGCTAATCATGTAATACACATGATGGCCATCAACTGGGGGAAATTGACATTAACTGCTACACAGTCTTCGTATCACATCTTTTGAAGCCTGATTGACAGATTATGAACATATGATATTTTGCTGACTTTCTTATAAATACTGTATAAATTATCATAGTGCTTTAATGTTAGTATAATTATTTCTAGTAAAACAAATAACATCAGTTTTTATTTTAGTCGTTTTCATTATTAGAAACTGTATGCATTCACAATCAGAGATCAAAGTCTGTAAATGTGTGTAAACTTTATAATGTCAAGAAAGAACACTTGACTTGAACAACTTTACACACATGTTTCCCATTATAAAGTTATTTCCCTATTTATTGTCATGGTCACAAGAGAAAAATGATGCATGTAATTAATATCTCTTCTGAGTTGCACACTTTACATCCAGAGAAAACAATTGGTTGATGGTCGATTAAGAAGAGTTTGAAGATACCAAAGGGGAAATCAGAATCCGTATATCGAAGAACAGACAACACAATAGCCAAACGGAAAAGTACAAAAGGACTTTGCATACTTATTTACCATTTCAAGTGGAAAGTATACATTCAATAAATTAACAAACCCGCCCAGGTGTCAACAACTTGGCTTCCAGTGTTTATCGCGTCATTTGTAAAGAAAACAAATTAAATTCCTAACTGAAGCATTGAAATGATAATAATATTAATGACATATTATTTGTTTACTTTAGTGTAGAGAAAACTTCGAAATCATGAACAATCTCGGTGGTTACAGAGATATCACTCATTTGTTATGAAACAATATCCATGTAAATGTTGAACCAGAATGGCATTTGAACCTTTTTGTCAGGTTGTCAATCAATTTTTACAACAGAACAATGAAAGATATTGTTATTAGTGTTCAACTACGTGGTATTGAAATAATTCTATGAAAGTTCGCTTGGTTGACAGTTAAGTCATTTTGTATAATCCACATCATTTTAAGCTTTAAAACTGCATTACATGTAATTCATTTTTAATCTCTCTACGCAGGAGCTTGCAGTTTGCATTCATACTTTTTTCAACTTCCCTATGAAGAAAAGGCTTTCAAAAAATGATTGTCTCCTCTTAGCTTTCAAGTTATTTTTCGGAAGATGTAAGCAACACCTTGTACTTTGTTTAAGAAAAATATGTATCTTGAGTCCAGATGATGAAAGTTGGTATTGGCGATTATATTTTTGTTTTACAAAGTTGACTATTGTTTCACTATTATGTCTTTCGATGGCATTATGTACCATTGATTCTCTTATATAATAGGGGCCCGGGTGGCTCAATGAGTTAGGTCGCTGGATCTAACAACTCATACAAGCCTATCACCAATACGGCGTGGGTTCGTGCCCGGCTTTGTAAATTACAAAAAAGGGTGCAATCGACTCGCAACCGCAAGTGATAAAGTTTACCAGTTGCTTGCCCATGGTCGGTGGTTCTCTCCGGGTACTCCGGCTTCCTCCACCACTAAAACTGGTCGCCATCATATAGCTGAAATATTGTTGAAAGTGGCGTTAAACACCAAAAATCAAATCAAATCTTATATAATATTTGGGGGCCCGGGTGGCTCAATGTGTTAGGTCGTTGGATCTAACAACTCATACAAGCCTATCACCAATACGGCGTGGGTTCGCGCCCAGCTTTGTAAATTACAAAAAGGTGCACTCGACTCGCAGCCGCAAGTGATAAAGTTTACCAGGTGCTTGCCCAGGGTCGATGGTTCTCTCCGGAATCCTCCACCATTAAAACTGGTCACCATGATATAGCTGAAATATTGCTGAAAGTGGCATTAAACACCAAAATTCAAATTCAAATTGAATATTAAAGCATTCTTTGAATTTATAACCACGTTGTTCGTACGGTAATACGTGAGAGGTGTCGTATTACTCACACGTTGAAGAACTAATGAAAGTAACACCTGCTACAATCAATTAAACCTATGACTATTACGTACAAACGTTTGCAATGCTGTAAAAATATCAACATTTTGTGCTTCAGTTAATATTTCGTTTCCATATAAAATTATATCTATATCTATAGCTCCGTAAATTTGAAGTATTAAAAATAAAGTATTTCTGATATGTTCATTAATTGGACATTCAAGAAAAAAGTGAATTACATTTTCGCACTCACAAACACAAGCACAACAAGGATTATCCTTTAAATTAAATTGTAGTTAAGAATACTATAATTATAACATAATTTAGTGTGCATAATGTTCTATTTTCGTACACCGGTAGAATACCAAACTGGAACTAAGGTATTGTTAACTAGTTGCCTTTTAAAACTAATGTAATTAAATCAGTACATCTATATTTCATTCCATATTATTATATTACTATTTAGTATTTTATTCCTACAAATGGATTACCTGTTTATTCTTGTCTCCAAGGAAGACCAGTAATTTCTTTAGATGTATAATGTATATGACTAATTGATATTGAATCTCTTAGAAGCATTAATTAAGATTAATTTGGCCTTATGGTAATGAACTTTAGCCACCATATTATATCTTACTAGCTCGTTATCGGTTAACTATGACCAGCTATTGCAATGTCCATATGTATGCTACCATTCATTACTGTTATAGTATGTGTTCTTTGTGGGTGGAAGCGAATCAGTGCAGGTTTTACATGGTTTTTAACATCTTTCTTTCCGTTGGAGATCCAAAGTGGGAGTGATGGTTTAGCTTACCACCTTTTTGTTCCTGTCCGAAGATGTCCATCTTTTGTTGCCTTGCTGTATTGGATGTATCAATTTTAACACATTTCCATGTCCCAACAATATATGTAGCGTCAAGCTTCAAGTTTATATTGTTGTACTTTACAAACAACCAAGAAAGCAATTTTGACTATACATACTCCAACTACGGAACGTTGATGGATAACTGCTCTTTGAACAGTAAACGTTTCATCAGCAGTACCTATTCCCCTTGTTTCTTTCTTTTTTTTTATATTACTTTGCATCAAACATTTCTACACCAATTCGCTTTATTTGTTTTATCTTATTACACCTTCTGTAATTGATATCAAAATAGTATTAATTAGTTCTAAATGATTTTTTCCCCGTATAGATTTAGATTAAATGAACTTTATTCCCACGGATAGTGATTAAGAAGAGTATGAAGATACCTACGTTTTTAATGAGAATGATATTTGCAGCTTAAGTACTAAGCATGCAGCATTAATGAGTAACTGGTTAGCTCGGATTCAGGATAATACTAGAGTGAAGTGACATGTCTACATTTGTTTTTAATTTGCCACATTTTTGGAATGTCCAAAATTTTCACCTTTTGACCGTGCTACGATAATGATATGGCCTAAAATATTGCCCAGTTCAAATATTATCAGTTCGCCTATTTCAGAACCATTACCTTGTTTGATTTTCAGTTTGGGAATATTTACTAAGAGCTACACGATTGGTGACAGTAGCAATTGGTACTGAATACACTCCTCAAGCAGTTCTCCATTCGTGAACACCTTTTCGGAGATCTCTAAAATTTATTTTAAATTAAAATTGAAGCAACTAAATTGTGTTCCATTTAAAAAGACATCTGTTTACAATGTATTATTGTCAGATTTTCAGAATCAGCAAAATGTAGAAAACATGCAAAAACAGAAGCAATAAAATAGAACCCCCTCCCTCAAGAAAAACAAAACACTGCACCTTCAACACAGTACCACAATTAATTTGGAAACATATGTTAGGAGAGTTTGAAGATATCAAAGAAATAACCAGAATCCGTAAATCGAAGACGAACAGACAACACAATGGCCAAAAGAAAAAGTACAAAATGACAAACAACGATCTACAAAACGTACACGTCAAACTAAAGATCGAGTAACACGACCACAGGTGAATGAATATTTGGGACACTTGAAAGACCTTGTGATATCTAAATATAAACGAGAATTGTGGCTTATTTAGCTTTCTGAACATTAAAAAGGTAAAAATATAACATGAACAGACTGTTGCAGATAGAAATGTATTATGTGAGAGAATCTACAGTTCAAGTGTATTCTCCACTACATATCAACTTTTGAAAATCAGGTATTCTATTTTATCTACCTTTTTTCTCCTGTAGGGTTGTTTACTTAACATTAATTATGTGTTGATTTGACCAAAATACCTGATAATTTGTTCCAGTATATGTATAAGGTTTGAATAAATGAAAAGAGGAAAAGTTATAATTTATGTATATGAAAGAACATGATAATTCCTGTCTTCATGAATAAGTACGAGCGAAGACAGGGATTATCATTTTCTTACAAACTTAGAACATTGTAAAGTAATCAAGACAATAAAATTTTGCCTTGGGGAACAATGGGGAAAATCCATGGTCTTAATGATTAAGTAAGGCAAATTTCTATTGTCGAGAGTACTTTACTATGTTCTAAATGTAAATAAATGTCAAGTTTTGAAGACTTCATTTTATGCAATGTGAGTTTTATGATAAATTTATAGTGCAATGTACATAATCTGAACAGTTTGAATAAATACGTTACCGTAATATCAATTTTACATGAATATCGTAATAATCATTTCATTAATATATCATTAAACCTTATTTACTGATGAAATCGATTGCTAATCATGTAATACACATGATGGCCATCAACTGGGGGAAATTGACATTAACTGCTACACAGTCTTCGTATCACATCTTTTGAAGCCTGATTGACAGATTATGAACATATGATATTTTGCTGACTTTCTTATAAATACTGTATAAATTATCATAGTGCTTTAATGTTAGTATAATTATTTCTAGTAAAACAAATAACATCAGTTTTTATTTTAGTCGTTTTCATTATTAGAAACTTTATGCATTCACAATCACAGATCAAGTTCTCTAAAGGAAACGATGTACGTTCCTCTCCATGTGTGTAAACTTTACAAGGTCAAGAAAGAACAATTGACTTGAACAACTTTACACACATGTTTCCCATTATAAAATTATTTCACTATTTATTGTCATGGTCACAAGAGAAAAATGATGCATGTAATTAATTCCTCTTCTGAGTTGCACACTTTACATCCAGAGAAAACAATTGGTTGATGGTCGATTAAGAAGAGTTTGAAGATACCAAAGGGGCAATCAGAATCTGTATATCGAAGAAGAACAGACAACACAATAGCCAAACGGAAAAGTACAAAAGGACTTTCCATACTTATTTACCATTTCAAGTGGAAAGTATACATTCAATAAATTAACAAACCCGCCCAGGTGTCAACAACTTGGCTTCCAGTGTTTATCGCGTCATTTGTATGGAACGGGGTGTCTAAGCATGAAAGAATTTGTAATCTCTGCGGAAACGGAATTGGAGATGAATTCCATTATTTATTCATCTGTGAAAAACAGGAAATTAAAACCATTAGGGAAAAGTTCATTCCTAAATATTACACGAATTATCCAACTGAACTGAAACTTTCACGAATGCTAATGTTTTGTCATGTAGAACTGTACAGGAATCTGGCATCTTTTCTTAAAATTATGGTGCGTTTTTTATAGACAGTCCGATTTCTCTCTTGTATGTTATTTATTTACTATTTTGTGTTATTGTATTGCATATATGATATGTCTATTTGTATTTATATAGAATGTGAATTTGTTATGTCCTCTTGTACACCTATGTGTCTGAGTTTGTATAAATAAAATTTGTCTTGTCTTGTCTTGTAAAGAAAACAAATTAAATTCCTAACTGAAGCATTGAAGTGATAATAATATTAATGACAGTTTACTTTAGTGTAGAGAAAACTTCGAAGTCATGAACAATCTCAGTGGTTACAGAGATATCACTCATTTGTTATGAAACAATATCCATGTAAATGTTGAACCAGAATGGTATTTGAACCTTTTTGTCAGGTTGTCAATCAATTTTTACAACAGAACAATGAAAGATATTGTTATCAGTGTTCAACTACGTGGTATTGAAATACTTCTATGAAAGTTCGCTTGGTTGACAGTTAAGTAATTTTGTATAATCCACATACTTTTAAGCTTTAAAACTGCATTACATGTAATTCATTTTTAATCTCTCTACGCAGTAGCTTGCAGTTTGCATTCATACTTTTTTCAACTTCTCTATGAAGAAAAGGCTTTCAAAAAAATGATTGTCTCGTCTTAGCTTTCAAGTTATTTTTCGGAAGATGTAAGCAACACCTTGTACTTTGTTTAAGAAAACTATGTATCTTGAGTCCAGATGATGAAAGTTGGTATTGGCGATTATATTTTTGTTTTACAAAGTTGACTATTGTTTCACTATTATGTCTTTCGATGGCATTATGTACCATTGATTCTCTTATATAATATTTGGGGACCCGGGTGGCTCAATGAGTTAGGTCGTTGGATCTAACAACTCATACAAGCCTATCACCAATACGGCGTGGGTTCGCGCCCAGCTTTGTAAATTACAAAAAGGTGCACTCGACTCGCAGCCGCAAGTGATAAAGTTTACCAGTTGCTTGCCCAAGGTCGGTGGTTCTCTCCGACATCCTTCACCACTAAAACTGGTCACCATGATATAGCTGAAATATTGCTGAAAGTGGCATTAAACACCAAAATTCAAATTCAAATTGAATATTAAAGCATTCTTTGAATTTATAACCACGTTGTTCGCACGGCTATATGTGAGAGGTGTCGTATTACACAAACGTTGAAGACACTTCCACAACCGCATCATCTTACTAATAGGAGAGGTTTGGACCAATCTGTTAACAACTGCCATTTTGTATTTGCGTGTGCAAAGTGAGGAAAGTATATGGATTAGGGGATTTCGAAAATTTTGTCAATAAATTTTTGTAACATCTTTATCGGCATCGTTGCACAATCTTTTAGACTTCTATATATATGTAAAATGTTGGTTTTGTGAAATCGAATATATCTAAATCTGATAAAATGTACAAATGATTTTGTCTTTTATTGCAGAAAACAGATTTACAAGTTGTGACCAATGAGAGAGGAACATGGTTGTAACTACGGCAAATGAAACAATACTTGATCATCTCCTATACAGATGTTCTACAGTGCTTGTTAAACCATTAAACTTTACAGAAAACAAAAAGGGCAATCACGAATAAACAATCAATAAAATATAGACAACCTTGGACATCTGACACAGAGGGAAGACTAACGAAACAAAAAACTAAAAACAAAAGCAATTGTCAAAATGGACCAACATTTTCACCTGAGCTATGGCATTTTTGTCCGCAAGAACAAAAACGTTACGATTACGTTACAAAAAGAACGAGAAAATCCATTAGAAATCAATTTTTTGTTTTCAAACCGGGGATAAAATCGTTATCTACGTGTCTACCCGTGGGCATTGAGATTGAACCACCCTTCAGCACCACTGTAAAACCTTCGGCTTCGCCTCAGGCTATACAGAAGTGTTTCATGGTGGTACAATCGCAATCCCCACGTGTAGATATGTAGATAACCTATATTGTTATTTTGATTATTCCTGTTCCTCCTGGTATACTGGTATATCTTTCACCAGAACAAAACAGCTGAAAGTAGGACGAAACATGTAATTAGCCTAAATATGCTGCTGAGTTTACGGCGGTTGACGACATTTATCAGTTAGTGATCTTAAGTACAAATGATACTACACGTTGATCCAACGATATCAATTACCTTCTTCTCAAGCATCTCAAACATCTTCACCCTAAAGCTTAGATCTAATGAATGATATTTGGGAAAGAGGCGTTGAATGGTATGCTACCGATTTTCAATTCGAATATGCTGAAAGATAATTTACTGTTCGAGATAATTTCCCTTCTTTCGACATCTACGAACAAGAGATTGAAATTCCATAGGAAAGTTTCCTCTCTCTGTTACATCGCTTTTTATTAAGATAAACATCCTTGCTAGAGCTTTACTTGGCATCATTGAGGGTTCTCTATATTAATAATCTACCTAATACATAATCGATTTCCCCACCGCATGACCTTTCACCTTCCTGGCCTGGTACAGACACTTCAATAAAATGTTGCGGGGTTAAACTAGTTTTCTGGACCCACTTTTAGAATTTACCTCTATATTAATTATATACCAAACGGATGTTTGAACGACTTTTATGTCATTTCATTTCAATTATAATCAAATTAGCTTCAAGTGCGGCTATTTATAGCCAATCAGCAAGTTTTTCAGTAGATAACACAATGTGAAACACTACAGAATCGTGACGATATAGATTCGTACGGAAGAAAACATAACTCAAGTGGTCTTAATGTGTTTGTACCTATCAACAACGCAGTGTTACATCAACGGAGTATACTCTTTTAGTCCATACAGTGTTTGTATGTGTTTGATTGGTTGAATACAAAGAGATCACAGTTCGTGTTGGTCCAATCTACTTTGCATATCGACAATTGATCTTGTTGTGAAAGATCATATGTTTCATTGTTATTAATTAATAATGTAAGGTGCGTTGGTAGCTTTCATCAACAGGAATTGTCAATACTTCCACAAATTTGAACAAAACGAACCATCCCAGTTCACCCTATACCTACTCAACACAACAACGACCAGGTTATGTCCTAGAACAGGCAAACACATTTGGCGGGGTTAAACCGATTGAGGTATTCCTAACTTCCGCTTTTGATAAATAGATATCGAACGGCAGTACATATATGACCCAACGATAATAACATGCACATAATCGCTTCCATTAAATGCAATAAGTGTATATCACCACTTATGCTGTGAGTTCGAATCCCGCTCATTGCAAAGTGTAATGTACTCGATACAACATTATGTGATAAAGTTTGTCAGCCACAGATCAGTGGTTTTCTCCGGTAGTCTCCACCAATAAAACTGACCGCCACCATACAGCTGAAATATTGTTGAAAGTGGCGCTAAGCATCATAACTATAAACCCCTCAATGAATTGTCGTAGTTAACTGTAATTAGTATCATAATTGATAGTTTTATACAAAAGAAAGGGAATGTCGAATCAATACAACTGTCCAACTACCCTTAACACCAATCCTTATAGAATCATGTTTAATTCCCCTTAACACCAATTCTTACATAAACATGTTTAATTACCCTTTAATACCAATCATTACAGAAACATGTTTTACTACCTTTAATACCAATGCATGCAAAAACATGTTTAGCTACCCTTAATACCCATCCGTACATAAACATGTTTAATTACCCTTTAATACCAATCATTACAGAAACACGTTTAACTACCTTTAATACCAATGCATACAAAAACATGTTTAGCTACCCTTAATACCAATCCTCACTGAAACATGTTTAGCTACCCTTAAAACCAATCCCTACTGAAACAAATTGTGGCGGTCATCTTTATTGGTAGAGGAAACCGGAGAAAACCACCAATCTTCCGCAAATCACTAATAAATTTATCACATAATGTTGTATCGAGTGCACCTCGACATGAGCGAGATTCGCACTCGCAACGTTGGTGGTGATATGCACTGATTGCACATGTAGTTACAAATCCAACTACCATATGATCACGACCACGATGCTACCTTTAAATGTCAGTTTCATACCATACTCAGCAATTCCTAGTATTTTCAGGTGAGGGTGATGCCTGTTTCACGTCATTTTCAACATTATTGCATCTATATCGTCGTGTTCAATTTTATGTCTGGAGGAACCTGAATCCTTTGAGGAATAGCCATCGATGTGCTGAAAGTCACACACAAACTCTATCACTTAAAGTTGTTTCTGGTACATCCCGCCACGTGTATATATCTAATATTTACGATATCCCGTTGCAATCTGATGAAAAGGAAAGGTAAGTTTGTAGGTGATTGTTTTATTCAGACTGTATGTGTTATACACATATTGTATTATTAAACGTCTTACATATACAATTGATGTAGTAGTTTGTAGGATCAAACCTGCAATGGATGATAACTGTCCCGCAACAATGCATACAATCAGGAGATATGTGACCTCAGTATTTGTTTAAACGAATTTAAACAATTAAAAGAAATAGTTCAGAGTTCCGTTTTGTGATGTCCGGAACGATTTCCGCTACAAAACGATGCGTGGTTGGTATTTACATCCAGTTGTTTGTAGGAGGGTTCATATCTTATTTACGTTATTTATGTTTGTTTGGCCCGTCTTTTCCTCCAGTTGTTTGTAGGAGGGTTCATATCTTATTTACGTTATTTATGTTTGTTTGTGCTTAGTGGTGTCCAACACATATTGTGTTGTGTTTTAGTTTTGTTTGTCTTCGTCTTGTGTACCATATGTTTCCAGTTTCTGTGGATTGTCCATTTTTGATTGTTCCTTCGGTATTCTCTAACGTTTATTTTGTGTTGCTTTCTAAACATCATGAAATAAATTTCGAATTGTGTGAGTGAAAAAAAAATATTACCTGACATTTGAATGGGTATCTGTGTAGGAGGTCTTGCCCTCAGTATCTTGTGGTAATTTCACTCTGTTTGTTTCTAGTTCTAAAAGAAACGTTTCGGAGGCGTGTTTCTAATTAGAATTGGATGTTAATGACAAATTATGGAATACTCAAAAATAAATTGTTTATGTTTACATTAAAATGTTACAAGTAAACAATTGTGAATCTCAAGCATGTTGAATACGCAAGGGAAAAGAAAGATCTCTATGATTTCAAAAGCAGTTGACGCAAGTTTTGATAAAGTACGTCAATTAATATCATTCGACTTCAATTAGTGTTGTTACTCTAAATACATTTGGGTGATAACAATGCTGTCACGTTGTAATTTGAGGTGTCGTTTGCAATAATCACACCCTTTTAACGTAAACACAATTTCAAAGGTTAATTGAATTTAAAATAAATGTATTAAGCACCCAGAAACGAGAACAAAGCTAGATCTCTACGTTTTTACTAATAAAAAAATACCAATCGAACACACACACACACACACGCACGCACAACGTCGGAGAATACTGAAGGGGCAATCAAAGAAAAACAACACAACATAATTATTTGTTGGACACCACTTTACTCAAGCAAACACAAATAACGTATGTAAGACATGCACCCTCCTACATCCATCCTGAGGTAAAGAGGAATCGTACATCGTTTTTATCCGGAAATCGTACCGGAACTCAGAATGTAAAGACACATAGCAAGACAACACAAAAAACATCAACAACAAGATACATTAATTGGTGTGTCCATCTTGATGCATGGTGTGGAGGTAGATTGTGTTATAGATTCCCTCCAATCGTATTTATTTGACTTCAACGTTAATTATACTGGATGCTCGTCATATTCTCACTGCCGAGCGTATTTCATTGTTGCTAGGAACAAAGTGGTTGCTAGCCTAACCATAACCAGTCAAATATAGGCTTAATGCCACTTAAACAATATTTCATGCATACCGTGGCGCTCAGTTTTATTTACAGTGAGTAACTAGGATAACACCTCCCGTTTTTAGTGGGGTGCGTGTTATTCGATCCTTAGTTGTATGTGTCTGTTTTGTAGATCGTTGTTTGTCTTTTTGTCCTTTTTCATTTAGCCATTGTGTTGTCTGTTCTTCTTCAATTTACGGATTCTGATTACCACTTTGGTATTTTCAAATTCATTTTATTGGTAGAGAAAAACCCGTAGAAACCACCGATCTGCCGTATGTCACAGACAAACTTTACCACATAATACTGTATCGAGTACACCGCGCCTGAGCGGGAATCGAATTAACAAACTACAGATAGAAGATAATTAATTTATCCAGCAACTTGTGATGTTACTAAGGCTATGGCAAAGAAACAGCAACAAATTGAGAGAATTTCCTACGATGTGAATGTAGTATCTTAGAGGGTGATATCTTAACAATGAATAAACGGATAAAAAGTATTTAATAAACACATCTAGTGGATATTTGACTGATCTAATGGGCAATAGCATTTCAACATTATATTTGCTAACTAAAAATGCATGGATTCTATGGAGATTGATGTACAACGGTGTTGCAATAGAAATCACATCACATTTATAAACACACACGTATATCAATATGTCGCATTCACTGGGAACTTTTGAAAATCCGGTGATCATGAAAGATGAACGTATGTGATTGTGACGTCGACAAACGGAACATATATTCCCTATCGGTGAACCAGGTCATGATGGCTTAGTATCCTAAATCTTTGGAATTGATGAATTCAAGTTGATCACTAGGACAACATTTTGAATGGTTAGATTCCTTGTTAGCAGTAATAATCTTTGTGGTGGGTCTAAATAATTCACTTTAATTATATATATAATTGCACTCCCTAGCATTTCTTTAAGTTTCAATTATAGTAGTGTACTCGATACAACATTATGTGATAAAGATTGAAAGTGGCGCTAAACACCATAACACTAACCCTAACCTTATTTTGAAAGAGAAAAATGATTGGACTTAATAGGGTTGTTGGAGAAGAAGTATGATTTAGCTGTACATGAATGGGTATCTGTGTAGGAAGTCTTGCCGCTCAGAATTTTGTGATGATTCCACTGTTTGTTTGTAGTTTTAACATTATCGTTTCGGAGGCGTATGTTTGGTTTCACATCGTTTTCTATTTAGAACTGGGTGTTAATGGCAAATACATAATTTGTTTATTTTACAATTGGCTGTTACAAATGTGACAACTGACTTGCTTCTGCTTGCATTTAAACGTCATAGGTGACAGATGTAAGGGTACTAAAGTATTTTTCTGTTTGTGTTTTTATTATCATTTTTTTTTGTCTTCGTCCTGTGTCCAATGTTGCCACTGTCTCTGGACTATCCATTTTTGATTGCCCCTTCGTTTTTCTTTAACGTTACCTTAACATGTAGGTATCATCTTCAAGATTATAGCGTTTTTATAATGACTCTGTTCCCCTAATTATATGTGAGAGTTGACATTTTACTCAGAAGTAGAAACCACTTGTTAGACTGCATCACATCACTAAGTGGGGAGGTTTCGGCCCAATAAATTAATTTAACATGGCAACTTTTTATTGAAGTGTATGTACCAAGCAAGGGCACTGGGCCGATCATGTATGTGTGTGTTAGAGATATCGAGTTTTCATCTTTTTGTTATTTTGAATATTTGATTTTGTAATTGTTCCGATAGTGTGGTATTTTTTGTATTTGTTCCGACAGTGTGATACTTTTTTGCAAATGTTCCGAATGTGGTATTTTTTTGTAATTGTTCCGACGGTATGGTATTTTTTGTAATTGTTCCAAGTGTGGTATTTTTTGTAATTGTTCCGACGGTGTGGTAGTTTTTGTAATTGTTCCAACTGTGGTATTTTTTGTAATTGTTCCGACAGTGTGGTATTATTTTGTAATTGTTCACGAAGATAAGATATATTATGTGTAATATTCAAGATTATAGCGTTCTTTATAATAAGGCTGTTCTCCCTGTTATATGTGAGGCTTGGCATTTTACTCACATGTTGGTGATATTTGTACTACCGAATCATGTGGGTAGATGTGGACCTGTAGCACTAGTTTCACTCCGCTACATTTTATTGAAGTGCGTGTACCCAACCCATATTGATTTTGCCTTCGTTCCTGCGATGTTTTTCGTGTTTCGACGATATGGTATATTTTTGTCTTTCATTGGGCCATTGTATTGTCTGTGCTTCGATTTACGACTTATGATTACATATTCTGCATCGTCAAACTTTTCAATAATTTTATTAAAACAACAATAAAAACAACTTGTATCTCAAACTTAGTTTCAATCTCAAACGACGCGTTTCTGGAATAACCTTCAGCAGGTACGCTAATAGCCTAAATATTTGAAATTCAGATTATTCAAACGTCTTTAGCAAATATCCAACAAGAAAGTGTACATAATAAAATATTAACATCCATAACAATGAAACAGTATTGCTTATTTCACAAACTATTTCCTTCGCTTAAAGTACAATCAACCATTTTAAACTAATATTAATAGTCCATTTACGCCTTCCCAAAATGCTGGGTGTTGATTGGTTGATTGCTTTGTTGGATCATTTTAAGCATTTATCAGCACTTTTGTTTTAAAGTACATACCACAAATATCCATTGTGTGATCTGCAAAACAAAACTATAAATATTACTAAATCATATAATGTTACATCGATTACACCTCACCATAAGTGGGATTCGAGCTGACAACTTTAGTGTTGATAGGTATTGATTGCATAGGTAATTGTAAATTGAACTATCATACGACCATGACCGTCCGTGTACTTTTGCAATAAAGTAAACACTACAAATATATTTTGTGTGATCTACAAAACAAACTATGAATATTATTGCTAGTATCAATTTGCACGTCCTTATGTAAAACTGTTGTGTATTATTCAACTGTTGTTTGTTTTTCTCAAGACCATTATGATACAAGTAAATGTACTGTTTACTTCATGATGTACTAAAACCGATAATTAGGCTATGGTGTTTAAAACCACTTTCAACAACATTTTAGCTATATCACGGTCAGTTTTATTGATGGAGGAATCCGAAGTAGCCAGAGAAAACCACCAATAGGCCGCAAGTCACTTACAAACTTTATCACATAATGTTGTATCGACTACACCTCTCCATGAGCGGGATTCGAACCGACAACTTTAGCACTGATTGCATAGGTAGTTGTAAATTATACTACCATAAGATCATGACCACGACGGCCTCCCGATGGAATTAGATAATTATATTATATTTTATTCAGAAAGATGGCAAATACATAAAATATAAACATACAATCAGAGGAAAACAAGTGATTCAATAATTATATTATACTAATGTGTTTTCCTGTATTAATATTATGATATATTCTTTCTTTGAATTTTGATTCACATAAAGTTCCGGTATTTGGTTTGTACACACGATCAAGAATGGATTAGCTTAATACAATAAAGTAGATATTAAAATCCGGTGACATTTATATGATATTTATTCAATAAAGCGTGACTCTGACATACGATTTACATGTAATTACACACCATCAGGAATAAATGTTGAAATCATATGACAATTAGGTGACAATAACGCATATATTGGGTATCATAAACCTTCATAGTGCAAACAGTGCACTGTACTTTAGTTTTTTGTATTTGAGTTCACCCCAATTTTCAGTGGAGTTCGTATTGTTCGTTCTTTAGTTATCTGTGTTGTATTTTGTTTTGTAGGTCATTGTTAGGTCCTTTATCCTTTTTCTTTTGGCCTTTGTGTTAGTTATCTGTTTTTCTTTGACTGACGGTTTTTGATTACATTACTCTTTTGATGTCTTCAAACTTTACTTACACCAAGATAGGGTTTCTCAATAAGAAACTACAGATAAAACAACACAAACTGTACCCGGAGGTGAAATCAGGTGCTCAAAATGGGCAAGCAGTTCCTGTTCCACTAGCTACTACCGTCGTGTTACTAATGATAAACATTCCGTGATCAGTCATATTGGTTGACATGGTGATGAGGCGGTAGGAAGCATGGGATTGTGACTAGGACATAAGGAAAATATATGTAGTCATATGTGTCTTTGATATTCATCAACTATCAACCAGTTCATGATGTCGACAGTAAACCACTTTAAAGTGAATACTTCATCTTTATCATTAGGAACATTTGCTTCAGTAGTCATCGTATTTGCAGCAACACTCTGTCAAAGATATACTGATAGTAATCCAATCTTTTGGAATATCACTAATAGGAACGAATTGCGCAAGTTATTGTAAGACAACAATGTAATTTCTTTTTAAAAACATTTTATCTTCCCTTTTTCTACCATTGATGAAAATGAAAAGGCGGGAGTCATTGTCTGATAAGTCAAAAATTACAACAACAAAAACACACGACGGTGATTCAGTGTGTCTGTCTGTGTGATTGACAATTTACATATAAAATAATTGATTAATATCGATTTAATTTGAGTAGATGTAAATAAACACACTAATTTACATATACAATTCTACCTTCCGAGTTAGTTAAGAAATAATTCATGGTAGCCAAAATGTATATTATTTTTACCACGGGTAGGCACTTTATGCCAATTATTTTACCCCGAGCATTAGCGATTCTAATATGTAAAAATTGGTAAAATATCGTTATAAATTGTCGATGACGTCATAAATTACAATGGGTGTAAGTATATATTATTTTTACCACGGGTTTGAAGGACGTCATATTAGAATAGTAACCATGAGCATGCATTGACCCTGCTACTGTACTGTCCAAAGTATGTGGTCTTTTTGAGTTGAAATAAATCTCTGCAGTTTTTTTTAACCGTTTGGTTTTTTTTATATTTTTGCTGTTGATCAAGTTATGAAGAGGGGATTGTTGGGATCAAAGAACTTGGATTTTCAACGTCATTTTCAGGTCTGATTATGACCATTTGGGGCCCTAGACTAATGAAATTATGAGGCCCATTAGGACGGAGCAATCCTCTAACTCGCTTGCACCCATCTCAAAACAGTGAACATAAATATTTAGACGATTCCAAATTTGCCTATATATTTCATATAAAGCTAAAATCTAAAAAAAAAAATCATACAGTTAATTCATGTCCGAGTTTGATATATATTTTATCAAGAAACATTCGAAAATACTAAAGGTGTAATTAGAGGTGGTAAAGCGAAAAGGGACAGACAACAGAATGGATAAAAGAAGAAAGGGACAACAGGTAAAACAACGATTTACAAAACATTAAACACAAAACTAAAGATATAGCAGCATGTCGTTATTCTATATATGTCGTGGCTTTATTCTTTGTAATCGTACATTTGCATTGCACTTTTATAACATGTTTGTCAATAAGTCGATTTCATATGAAATAAACAGTTTAATCAGTTCTTGAAAAAGGCGTGGCACAGTTTAAGCATAGGTTAACACTAGTGTCTGACCAATTTAGAACATTATCGCCTATCCGAGAAAAGAAACAATAATTAGCAATAATCAGTCAAATAATGAACTTTCAGTATCTGTACAGAGAAAAATGTATTGACTTAAAAAGTCCAACAAATAAAATGAAAATGTACCCTTAAGACTTTTCTTTTTAATGTGATCATGATTTATCAAAATAAGAGTAAAAAATCCAAGCTTCTGATTGGTCGAGGAGAGGTGATTATGTTCTAAATATAGCAGTGTGTGAACTATTCCTTAAATTTGTAACTATTGTAATTATATATACTATGTAGGTTGCAGGTTGTGTTACAATTTCAAATTCGCTCAATAAATGACAAATTTAAAAATTGTTTAGATATCAGAGAGCAATTGGTGTTTAACGCCACATGAACAATTGTTATAATTATATCATGGCGAGAAAAATTTGCATTTCATGAAATGATGGTGATGATATCGCTTTGTACTAGAGACACACGCTTAATTAGATCGTAATAGTGTTAACTCACTGAAACAACAGTCGGCGGTAGAGATGTTATTCCGCTCGGACACAGTATCCTGATTGTGAGACAACCAGTCTTCTTCCTGAGCACTGCGGGCTTAGTGGAGAAACAGGACGTACCAATTTTATTGTTTTTAAGTTCGACCCGATTGTCACTCGAACCCACGATCTACCTCACTTAAGACGAGCACGCAGACCATTACACTACCGATGCAGTCAAAATAAGAGAATGTTCATGGAAGGTTACAGTACAAGGTAAAAATGTACGGATGGATGCAGACTAAGCTTAAACATACTCAAGAAGTAAACACCCTTCTAACTTCACGTTTGCAGTTATTAAACGTCGCTATAACCCAGTATTAATATATATAAAACATATTGGACTTTTACTTAAAGTCGACGTAAAGCTTTGTGACTACCGTGCCAAATTTAAAAGAATTTTGGTTTCTCCTTAGACTTGTTGTCTTTAACATTATTATAGCTTATTATCTTAGTAGTCACTTAACTACAATGATTCATTGACCCTGCCACGTTACTGTTCAAGTTAATGATTCATTGACCTTGCCACGTTACTGTTCAAGTTAATGATTCATTGACCTTGCCACGTTACTGTTCAAGTTAATGATTCATTGACCCTGCCACGTTACTGTTCAAGTTTAGGTTAACATTACTTTTTCGTGTTAATATGTGGTCTTTTTGAGTGGAAACGAATCTACATAGGTTTGATAATTGTATGTTTATATCTGTATTGCTCCTATTATCAGAGATGGAGCATTGGAATCCCATTAACCGGTTTGATCCGCCACTTTGGAATCTTTAAATTTAGTTGGGAGAACAAAATAGGACACATCTGTAATTCATGTGTACTATCGTTCATAACAACACCACTTTTCATCTCTCAAACGTTTCCCTACAAAATTTCAGAAACTTCTAAATATCGCTGAAGTTATTGATTTATCCTTACAAATTATAGTTTCTTTCCATCTGCACTTTAAGCCTGGAACTCACTCCTTGATTTCGAGAATGGAAAATTATATTAGTTTTAAATGGCATTTAATTAACAACACCTTAATTACAATTTAACCGGTGATTAAAAATTGAACATTATTCACACGAAATTACATTATAATTATAGTAGTCTTAATTACGATTTATATATTCATTGTGAATTTAATTTAACGGGCATTCCTTGGTGTTGTATCCATTGCGAAAATGTCCTTCAGGAACGTCAACTTAATTACCTTAACAGACATACTCTTCTTTAATATCTAATAATTTATGAAATTAATAGATCTATATTTAATCTTATACAAACACGAACATTTGGCAAAAAGATGGCTGAAAACGCTGAGATTCTGACAGCAGCCCACATATTCAGCATTTAAACATTGTTTTAGCAAATATTATACTGTTTTTCCTGGTAGGTGTTATGCTGTGAAATGTAGGAGCGAGTGAGTGATTGTTATTTAAAGCCAATTTCAGCTATGTCATGGCATGAACAAGTTAATTTTCAATGAGATGATGATGAGGTTCGCTTTGTACTAGATCAACGCGCTGAGTTGGATTTTTATAGTGCTTGTACACTGAAACAACAGTCTGCGGGTAGACGTGTCGCTCCACTCGGACACATTATTCTGATTCCGAGCCAACCGGTCTTTGCTCTTTCTCCTTACTGTTGCGTGCTTAGCGCAGAAGCAACACATACCAATTTTAGTCTTTGGTTTGACCCGACCGGTGCTCGAACCCACGATATACCGCACATGAAGCGAACACGCTAACCACTACGCCACCGATGCGGTAGTGAAATGTAGAATATATGCAAAAGGTAAAATGTGAGTAGGTTAAATAAATGTTAGAGAAAACCGACGGAACAAATCAAGAATGTTAAACTGCATTTCAATTAAAGAAAAACATGGATGACTGACTACCTAATACATTATATTTGAGACAATAAAACTAGTTTAATCCCGCCACGTTTTATTGAAGTGTCTGGGCGAAACAGGAAAGTGGGTGGTCGTGCGTGATAGGGCCATCATTTTTTCCCCTTTATGCAATGTTTCTATAGATTCCGATAGTGTGGCATTTTTGGTTATTCATTTTGTATTATTGATACGTTAACCAATAATAAACAAATGAAAGCGCTCCTGCTCATTTCAAATGTGGTCTTTTAATGTTAATAGTATTTATAATATTAATGGCATTAAAATCAAAGAAGTGTAATTTGAATTACATATGTAGGCTTTGAATTCCTTTTTTTTTTTCAAATAATTTAGATAAAAATATTGATTATATATGGTTAGAAAGGGAATTCCATTTTTAAATGACAATGAAACAAAGATGAAGAATATATCCACTTGATTTTAACAACAAGAGAGTTTGGAGATACCAAATGGTTTATCAGAATCCATAAATCGTAGAAGGACAGACAACACAATGGTCAAAAGAAAAAGGACAAGATGACAAACAACGATCTAAAAAAAACATACACATAACACAAAAGATCGAGTAACACGAACCCGACTATTTTTTTTTACTCGGTCTAGTTGGATAGACATGATATTAATTTACTTAAGAAAAGTTTGAAGATATCAAAAGGGTAATAGGAAGCCGTATATCGAAGAAGGACAGACACTACCATGAATAAGTCAAACAATGATCTAGGGTAAAAAAAAACACACAATGAAATCTAAAGACCGAGCAACAAGAACCCCACTAAGTAGAGTTCTCTTTTATATATAACGGACATTTGTTGTTATTTTACATTTGATGTGTGTGACCTAATCCTAATCGCTTTACTCTTTTGTCAATGTTTATGAACACTTGATAAATCTGATTTGTTTAAGCCTGTAATAGATCGTGTTTCCCTGTTTTTAATAAAAGTTTATTTTATTTTTTTTTCTAACTAAAAACCAGCATATCAGGATCAACAAGAACGGTCGAAATTACATCAGACGAGCGCCATTGTAAGGACATTTCGTGTTCATGATAATAGAGTGCTCCATATATCTGAGTCGATATATCTGAGTCGATGACGAAAGCATTTGTATTATTGTCATAATTTGTGACAAATCATGTTCCTGATACTCGAGCGATATACTATATTTAATTAACAGCTCCAAATCAAACGTCTGACTAAACCTCTTCGTGTATAACAGATTATTTATGCTCGATATTATTTCAAGCTACTTAATGTGCTTCGTTCATGCTCACTTAAGTAAATAAATAAATACAATTCTTTATTTAGAGAGAGTAACTTATTTGGATTATGCCAATTTTCAATAAGGCTCTCTGAAAACAATACATAAGTACATGGACATAGATAGCAGCAAAGTATAAATAACACAATAACATATTCACATTTTTTTAAATAATATAACGCAAAAAAGAATCAGTTTATCAAAAATTTAATAATTTGTCAGAGTTTTTGAATTCAACTACAGTTTTCGAGGTTTTAATTTCATTTGGTAGTGAGTTCCATACTTTTGGCCCACTAAAACAAAAACTTGATTTGTACAATTCAGTATTTGGTTTCGGAACAAGGAAATTGTCTGATGATGAAAATCTAGTATCGTATGACTCCTTGTTATTTGCAGAAACAATAATATTTTATAAATATTCCGGGGCTAAGTCATTTTTAGATTTATACATTAATAAAGCCTTGTGATAAAGTATTCTTTTGATTAATAGGAGGTCGATGTCTTACTTGCAATTGACATTTTTGTGTGTCTATACCTTTCCAAATGACACAGTTATCCACGGTTACACGATATGGTTAAAGATGGGCACACTATCCTGCCAAGAAATAAATATGTACAGAAGCTAACATGAGATATGATTTACATGGTTAACTAAATAAAAATACGCAAAAACTGAAAGATTCTAAAACTTGACATGTGCCAATAGAAATTTCAGGTCCTATCTTTAGACAATCGCACAAATGCGACAACGTTTACCATTTAATGGAAACCAACCCTCGCCCTCTTGAAAATTAAGGGGCCCGGGTGGCTCAATACTTTAAACATATTTTATTGTTCAATAAGAAACAATTGGATAGGACACAAGTTTCACAACTTAGAAACGTCTTCTCCAATACATACATGAATTAATACAAAATGAACTTATAGAAAATTATATACATATTTCATATTAAGTGAAGACATGAGAAAAAACAAACAAAAAAACAAAAAAAATGAAAACAAAAACTAAAAATGTTGAGTGTCATGCATGTTATATCGGAGCGGTCAATTTTATTTATGGAGGAAACCGGAATATCCGGTACTGTATCCAGTAACTGTATTGTGATTTCATTGTTTCCTTTTTACTGAAGTTGACAAAAGTGCTTGCCGAGGTTCAGTTTGGAATTAAAATTATTAAAAAATAATTAAAAAAAAATACCAATGCAGAGCATTTTTTAAGGTTATGGTTTTTAACAGCTATTTAACACATGATCTCAATATATTTTTATACGATGTGTGATTGTACTTTTGCATCTTAAAATAAAACGAAAAAGATACCATAGCATCGATACAATACTTGATGTTAAGAGTAAATATAGTTGTACCCTGTTGATTAAAATTAAGATTCAGGTTATGGTTAGAGTTATGGTATATAACGCCACTTTCAACAATATATCAGCTTTATCGTGGCAGTCAGCTTTATCGTGGCAGTCAGTTTAATTAGTGGAGGAAACCGGAGTAGCAGGAGAAAACCACCGACCATTGACAAACTTCATCACACTATGATGTATCGAGTACACCTCGCCATGAGCGGGATTCGAACACACAACTTTAGTGGTCTTAGCCACTGATTGCATAAATAGTTGTAACTCCAACTACCATACGATAATCAGTTCGATGTCCCCCAAAATATGAGGAAATGGACCAAATTGTGAATTGTAATCGACATAAGATGGTACTAAAATAATGTTGCCATCACTCAAAAAGAAAGGAAAATTAAAGATAGAAAAAGAACATTGTCCCATAAACCAGTGCTGAGACATCGTATTTAATACTTTCTAAAATTATTGTTCGATAGCTATAAGGTAAAATGTTAGAGACTGAAAGGGTCCTTTGAAAATTAGAAGTAAACGGAGATTTGTACCAGTTTAATGAACAATGGGAAATTAGATGAATACATTTCGTTTTCATTTGAATGTTTTATTGCCAAAGCATAACTTTAATATTGATAGCATAGATCATGTCCTTACATTTATCAATCCAATTGTTGTATTTAAATCTGTTGTTATTATTCTAGGAATTTATAATCAATTTTCTTTTTATGCAATGTTTTTAAGATGCTATTAAGAAAATGTAAATTATTGTGGTAGACAATCTTCTACAAGCTATTACAATTTATTAATAGAAATTTGACAAGCGTTTTATGTGTCGTTTAGGTATACAGTATAATATGGTAGACATGTGTAGATGATGGAATTGGGAATGAGGGGTGGAATATCCAAACCATGTTTATAGAAGACATCTGTCTCGGATATAGATATATGGTGACAGGTTTTTGAGTTTTTCGTCTTCTCATTCAAGATATGGATATAATATGTATCTCATGCTACATATGTTATCAAAATTTAGGTTCTCCTCCCTCAGGCATGGGTGCCCTTATCTGATGTTGGCTATTCTGTTTAGGCCCTTTGATTGTATTGCTCCAAAACACTTTTACATTATCTGGCTCTCCATTCTGTCGATATTCAGCGTACCTGGTTGAGGATAATTGCAGAAACGCGACGTGTGTACTTAATTAGATATCTGCGTTTTTATTAGCTGGAACGAAAACCGAAAGAAAAAAGACTTGCTCAATTATTTTAATTTATTCTAGAGACTGGTTGGATGTTTTCCTAAAAAAAAATTGATGAAACTATTTTCAAAATGTGTAATTCGCAAATCTACATTGTCTATAAATTTAGTTACGATATTGTTCGAAGAATTTTCGCAAAAAGTGTAATTCGCAACGCAAATGTGAATTAACGTTCGTTATAATATTGTTCAAGGAATTTTATCAACACTCTTCCGCATACACCACTTAATACAATAACAGAAAAGAAAAGCGTCTAAGATTACATTATGACTTCCTTTACAATTGATTTTTGAATAAACATTAATCTAAATAGCGAATACCGAATGTGTAATTAAAAATGGTGGCGTTATTTTGATTACTTTTTTTTTTAAAGAAAACGTTTAACCTCGTTGTCTTGAAGAACGTGTAAATAGCCAATTACAACATGGCTGTAAGGTTGATAAAGATATTTCAAACAAGGACAACTGCATGATTTAAAGCATTTTTCTTCAATATCTTCATTCTCTGACTGCTTTATAATTATAAAATCTTATACCTACTGCTCCTTTGTAGGAGTATAATAAATTAGATTTTCCGATGTTTCAGAATAAAGCGGAACAAGTTTTTGTATGTCACAGTTTCGTTTCAAAGTATTCCTGACATGCCTTTTAAAAGTCTAAACCCTTAGGCTTATTTATGTATTTAATTACAAGAAATGTTTTTTGGTGATTTTCTGTGTTGTCTATTTTAGGGAAAATGTCATTAATGGCAAACTAGTTCAATGACCAAAGACGTGGCTAAATGAGGAAACTTGATCAAATTCTTCGAATATTGAGTGAAGGTACAAAACACGTAGGGTGGCTCAATACGCCCGGCTTTGTAAATTACAAAAAAGGTGCACTCGACTCGCAGCCGCAAGTGTTAAAGCTTACCAGTTGCTTGCCCATGGTTGGTGGTTCTCTCCGGCTTCCTCCACCACTACAACTGGTCGCCATGATATAGCTGAAATAGTTAAACACAGTAAATCATAAATCAATAACAAAAAAACCACGTAGATATCTAATTTAGTGCGCATGACGCTTTTCTGGAATAACCTTCACCAGGTGACGCTCAAATGTAGAAGATTGGAAAGCTAAACACATTTTAATACTATTGAAGTAAGGAGACCAAAGACCAAAGACCCTAAACAGGATAGCCGAAACCACCTAAGATCCTCTATACCAGAGGGAGTAGAATCTTAGTTTTGATAATAATTATTTTATTTAGAAAAAGCGAATTTCAATAATAAATATGTTCAATTAGCAAGTGTAGAAACACGTGACTTCCGGGTAGATGATGCTCAAGAAGACTAGAATGTACTTCAAACATTTTTATATGTCGATCATTTTTTTTAATCGTTAAGGTTAGACGAAGATTACTAATGAGAGGTTATATATACGTCGTGAGATCTACTTCACGTCTCCTTGGTGAAATGTTATGCATTGTCCATAAAAGGCCAAGATAACATACTTTAGTAATTTTATTGAATCCAAGACAACTACATTCGTGATTTATGAATAGTAACAGGACATGTATCATTGGTGGAGCAGTAACTGCTGAGAATACATGAGCACTTTAGTTCACACCCAGTTTTTTTTATTTAGGTGGTTAGTGTTGCACGATCTTCAGTTGTCAGTGTGTTGTTTTGTAGATCATTGATTGCCCTTGTGCCCTTTTTCGTTTTTGGTTTTATTGAGTATATTATAATAAATAGTTCATGGCACTTCGGACCAAATGGCACAGTTTATGGACCTGTTTGTCTCCCACAAAATATACTATGGACCTCAGCATCGCTTCGATCCATATCATATTTTATGCAGATGAATTGATTGATTGATTGATTGATTGATTGATTGATATTTAACGCCAACTGTAGCAATATTTCAGCTATATCGTGGCGTAAATGAATTGATGAACTAGGCTCAAATAATGATTTCATGCAGGTTCAGTTTATTTCATGCACCGTGCAATTAAATTAAAGTTGGTTGAGCGTATCACGAGAAATCCACTGTCTCTACACAGGACTATCTCTTCCTAAAAAAACAGGACTATAAACAACACGGTCATCTTTGTTACGTGCACGTATGTCTACGATTTACGACTTACGAGTGCCTACCACCACTCTTAAATTTACGATCACCTTTTATTGTAAGTCTTAAATTCTATATTATTAGTCAAACGGTCGTAGCTCTTAAGAGTAGACTTGCGACAAAAGAGATGATTCCAATTTCCCATTCTACACCTGAATATGGACTGGAGTATACATCTCTCAGTTGATACGATATTCTAGAGCTTGTGGTTCCTATCAGGATGTCCTTGATAGAGGGTTGCTGCTGACAAGGAAGCTACTGAACCAAGGGTTTCTCTTGGTAAAGTTCAAATCATCATTTCGAAAGTTTTACGAAATGTCTGTGTCACAAATGACCACGGATATGTTCCACTTGTTGTAAGCACTTGTCGGTCGTTTCCTCATTCGTGACTTATCATCAGGTTTGTAACTAGATTAACACCGCGGGTGCCACTAGTGGAGCAGGAACTGCTTACCCTTCCGGAGTACCCAGGTTTTTAGTGGGGTTCGTGTTACCCGATCTTTAGTTTTATGTGTATGTTTTGTAGATAGTTGTTTGCCCTTTTGTACTTTTTCTTTGTCTTTACATCAAGTATTGTATTGACCGTGTTATACTATTTTGTTTTTCGTTTTATTTATAACTTAATTAGATAAAATCAGACAATTGTCTCACACATTGTTTAAAAAGTACATTGAAAAATCAATGAACTTGAGAGAAGCTCGCCATTGGTATTTTTTTTAATTATCTATTAGATGACGGAATTTGACCTCCCGGGACTATATTTGCTGACGTCACACAATAGACTTCAGTACAAAGGAAATAATGAGATAACATTACAGTTAATATCATGGCGACCTTTACATCCCGATTTAAATTTAATGCAATTGCTAAATAATCTCTCAACCACGTGCTTCCAAAAAACGAAACAAAAGAAAACAAAGCAAAAACAAACAAACAAACAAACAAAAGAAAACAAAAACTTGCACCAATAAGTCGATCCAGAAGACATTGAAGTTTGAAACATATTATTAAGAATATGGAATCATTACATCTAATACATGTACTAGTCCATTTGTTGACTTGACAGTATAAAATTCAGTAAAAGGAAATGATTTTTTCCTAATACAGCTAAATTGATGACGACCCCAAAATCCAGATTAAAATTTAAAGCAATCGGGAAAATGGTCTCTCACCTCCACCCCAAGAAAATTGTACCAGCATAAGCGTCTCTAGATGACATACGAGCCGGGCTCGCCTTTTATGGGATATTTTTAATGGGTTTAATGACGCCATGGGAGCTACAAGAAACCACAAATCGAAAATACTAACATCGACGCTGTCTTCAGATAGCAGTCCAAGAAGAACATAGACGTCAAAGACAGACTTATTCACGAGAAGGAACACACAAAAGCAGTACTGGTGATGTCACAGTTTACAATATGCATGTGCACCACCCATGCTTAATGTATTGTTGATACTACGATTTTACTTTCCATATTCTACACGCGACGAAAGGGTATTGTAAATCCATGTGTGATGTATGGCGACGTAATTAACAAAGCTCAAAAGTTCAAATCAGACACATCTCACCGTTCAAATCAGACACATCTCACCGTTCAAATCAGACACATCTCACCGTTCAAATCAGACACATCTCACCGTTCAAATCATACATATCTCACCGTTCAAATCATACATATCTCATCGTTTAAATCCGACACATCCCATCGTTCAACTCTGACGCATCTCACTGTTCAAATCCGACACATCTCACCGTTCAACTTTGACACATTTAAACTTTTAAAAGCCTTACAAAATCGTATTAGTAAAGGCGAAATAGCAGCTGTTGCTTATTCTTTGATACAGGTTTTCATGACTAAGGATATGGACAATATGACGGTACACCTAGTACATGTATGTATAACTAGCAATTAAATCAGTACATTTATATTTCATATCATAATATATTACTCTTTGCACCCCCGGTTTTTAGTGGAGTTCGTGTTACTCCATCTTTAGTTTTATGTGTATGATTTGTAGATCGTTGTTTGTCCTGTTTTCCTTTCTCTTTTGGCCATTGTGTTGTCTGTTCTTCTTAGATTTAGGGATTCTAATTACCCCTTTGATATCTTCAAACTCTTTATGCTCAATATAGAATTCCAACAAATGGGTGACCATATTTACTCCGGTCTCAGAGGAAAACCGTTCATCTTTTACTGTTTTCTCTTGATGACTAATTAATATTCAATCTGTTAGATGTATGAGAAATGATATGTGTTGTCCCAATAGAAATAGTATTTAACCAACATATTATATCTTTTTAGCTAGTAACTATAGTCAGTCAACTTCGAGCATTCACTGACTTTGCTATTGTTACGTGTATTGTCCATGTTTGTGTTGTCATTCATTTTGTGATAGTGTGTGGATCCGAATCTGTGCAGGTTTTTCTACCGTTTGTTTATATCTTGAGTGTTGTTATCAAAAGGGGTTAGAGATCCCATCAACCGGTTTAAGCCCCGCAATATTTTTGTACAGTTCCTATCCCATTTAGGCCGTTTGGTTTGCTTTGCTTTAGCAGATTAAATCCTAATGTCAGCTCATGACATGTTTTAAAATACCAGCCGTCCATCTTTCTTATCAACTGCAAAAGTCGCTAAAATAAATGATATTAGAGACTCTTCTTTGACGCCACTATTTCTAATTTTATTTCTAATTATTATTAAAGTATAAATTGTCCATCAGGCATATGTGACCTTAGCTGTTAAACTTTGTAATAAACTTTAAATAATGTTCGGGACTATTCCAAGACATTTGAATGGACAGCGTTCTCGCCTGGAAAGCGATACATATTGGGTATGAGCTCCGGTGGGGTCTAGCCAAAGACTAACAAATTATGTTTGTTACTTCGCTAGGTACGCATCATTAGGGAGGAGAGAAGACAGCTGGCTGTCTGGGAATCAGGATAATGTGTCCAATTTGAGCAACCATGACATATCGGTTCGGTGAGCTAGAACTATAAAAAATCAAATCAAGTGTGTTGGTCTCGTACAAACGGATATCATTATCATCTGATTGAAAGTAAATTGTTCTTGCCATGGCATATTCGAACAAAAAAAAATGCTCATTTTGCGTTAAGCAACAATCACTCCTCACCCATACACTCCAAAATATGTCTCAAACCTCTGTGTTATATTACTTTTTTGTAATATTAAACAGAATCAGTGACATAGTTGGCTTTGTTGCAAAACAGTTCCAAAACCCAAATGAAAAATAGAACACACGGACAAATTAAAGACGTAGATATTAAATGTAGTGCGCATGGCGTTTTGCGATACAGTGATGGTGGGATAAAGAGTAACCTATGAACACCGGTACTGATGACTCTTGTCATAGTAACGGTAACTGTGTTTTTTATAGAAATATACAGTTCCTAATTGATGTAATTATTATTAAAGCAAATGTTCTTCTACTTCAGGCATAGATGACATTAACCGATTTTTCGCTTTCCTGTTTAGACCCTTTGTTTTGCTTGCTCCAAAATTTTTTAAATTATTTGGCTTTCAAAAAGTTTGTCTTTGAGTGTACCTGATGAAGATTATTCCATATACGCGTTGTGCGCACTTTATTTTGATATCTACATTTTTACGCAATATATGTGCATTGGGACACATATATACATTATTTTTATTGGCTTTAGAAACAGGTAGAAATCTAGAAATTTAGTGAGCTTTTTCTGATCTGAAAATTGAAGATAGCAAGTACACAAACTTAAAAAAAAAACCAACCAGCTGTAAATTCGTAACATACTATCAATCTTTTTTCATGGAAGTATATGCTACCTTTGACAGTCACGGTTAATTGTTTTCAGCTAAGATGGGGAGGGTGGGGGGTAATATTATTGTTGGGGTGGGAGACATAAACTCAGGAGTTCCGCCGATCTTCATAATTTTATATCTTTGTCTCGGAGTTAAAAGCATGCTAGTAATGCTGGAACATTATCTTATAATGGTGGTATTGGGGATTTTAACGAATTATTTTACATGAATTTATCTTTATTGCTAAATCAACTCTGGACTAAGTAACACCAATGCATTTCTTATCTCGGTAGACATAATTGCCAATATTCTCATGCGAGACAAAAGAAAAGATTGAAAATGTCAAATGAGTAATAAGAAGGGGTTTATCGACGGAAAGACAATGACCAAAACGAAAAGGACAAACGCACGAACAATATCTTGTTATTGCCATTATAAGAAATTTCAAATTCAATCAACCAGTTACAAGTATATTCACCCTTTGCATCAAGTATTGATGGTGTGGTATTATTTTGTTTTTCGGTTTATTTTCTACAATTGTTTCACACATTGCTTAACAATTACATTGAACTTAATTAATAAATGGCAGAAGAAAAAACAACGAACTTATAAGATGCCCTCAATTGGTAGTTGTTGTTTTTTTTTTAAATTTATATAATTTAAATAGCAGACATTGAACCTTGAATTGGTTACTACATTTGTTAACTTCACACAACATCCTTCAATAAAATGGAAATAATGAAATCACAATACAGTTGAAGAAATAACGACCCTTATGTTCCACCATTGACTTACATTGAAAATAAAAAATATCATAAAAAATCCAAATGCATTTTTTGGATAACAAGACAACTATTTCCTATTATTTTGGTCCAAGGTCCTCATTCTGATCCACTTTGAAAGACATATTGTATGTCAAATAAAAAAAATAATCAGCTGTTTTCAATATCCGGTCAAAACAACATTATTTACAGTATCCAGGAAATCCTTCCACACAGGGTGTAGTAATTTGACATCCATATTTTTATATGTGGTTATATTTCAACAAATGACGTATTTTTTGCAGTTAAAACCTCACCAAATATGATAGGATTAACTGTAAAAAAAAAAAAATAATAATCAAGAAACAACTGAAAAAAAAATTCAAAGTTCCTGGTGTTCTATTTTGTACAACCTTCAAGGACTGTCTCAATGCGGATTGGATGGTCTACTGATGCGCCCCTTTAAATCCCAATTTAAATGTAATGCAATTGCTAAATTATCTCTCGAGCGCAGCAAACCTAAGACACCAACATCGGCGATGTGTTTAGATAGCAGTCCAAGAATTAGAATAGAGACGTCAACGACAGACTTATGCACGAAAATGAACACACACGCATTATTTGTGATGTCACAGTTTGCAGTACACATGTTGATACGACAATGGTTTTTTTTATCATAATCTATACACATCGATCTCACCAAACATGGTATCAGGAATCTGTGTAGGTTTCTCTATCGTTTGTTTATATCTGTTTTGTCGTTATCAAGAACGGTTTAATATTCCATCAATAGGTTTAACCCCGCAAGACTTTTGTGCCTGTTATTAATTGATCAAAAGGAACACTTTCTAGGAGAACTGATGCATATAATTCAACCGGGTTCAGGACTGAATTACTTCTATTTATTTCAGTGTTGACTTCGCAATGAAAAAAAAGAACTCCCGGTAAAATGATCTAATAACATTCAAAAATCCCGTTGTTAAATAATTTTTCCACATATTTTATTTTAATGACAAAATTATGACGATCCCGAACTCTTGATCTGCATGTTCTACCCTTCACAAAAACGTCTCGACTAAACCTCCCCTTGTCATAGTAATGGTAACTGTGTTATATATATATTTGTTTTATCAGCATGTACAGTTCCTATATCATGTAATTATTATCAATGTAAAGTTAGGAACCTCATCATTGGTGTAATGGTTAGCGTTATCGAGTACAATATATATTGGGTTGAGCTCCGGTCGGATGAAAACAAAGACTAAAAAATGGTATTTGTTCCTTCCCGAAGCAAGCATCTTTAAGGAGAACGATCGAAGACTGGCTGCCTGTGAATCAGGATAATGTGTCCAAGTAGAGCAGTTTCAGTTGTTTCAATGAGCCACCGCTATAAAAGTATAACTAAGCGTGTTTATCAAGTACAAAGCGAATATCATCTCATTGAATGTAGCTTCTTCTCACAATGCTATAACTGAAAAATTGCTCATTTGGCGTTAAACAACAATCACTCACTCGCTCACTCCAAAATATGTCTCAAGTCCCTGTTTTTATTGCTTTCTCCTTGATAATATTAAACGGATTTAGTGAAATAGTTCACTTTGTTGGATTCAAAACATATATATTGTCTCATGTGTAGACTGAATTGGATATAATAAGATACAAGGGCATAGCAAAATGGAATTATAGAGATGTAGACCTTTAAATATTGCTGCCTCGTAAAGTTAATTGCAAGGTATCCCCAATATACAAATTGAAATGGTATTATTACCGTGTAAGATCTAATACGTGAGAAGTTATACAATAAAAGGTCATACAATAGGACAATGCAATGACCCTACATGTAGGAACGATAACTGTGTGATATAAGGTTTACAAGGTGTAACAGGAACTAATGGTGATTTTTCTAACGCAACCTTTTTAGATAACTTAAATCTCAATATTATTGATCACCAATAAAACTGATCGCCACGATATAACTAACTGAAATATTGTTGAAAGTGGTGCTAAACATCATAAACCAACCAACCCGTCAATATTACTGATTAGTTTGATGATAAAAATGAAAAAAATATACCAACCCCTTCAGAACAGCTCAAAAATCTAACTGAACAATCGACTTAATAAGAAACAAAATCGATACTGCTGACACACGTATACATTACCGCTCAGTCTCCAGGACTGTGTCAATTTTAATGGAGTACTACGTGTTGTTCAAGTTTAGTGATGTTTCAATCATTAAAAACATGTGAAAACCTGTACTGGTGACTGCTGTCATAGTAATGGTAGAATTATTTTTATGAAAATGTACAGTTCCTTAATCACGTAATTATCAAAGTATAGGTTCTCCATCAGGTTTAAATGATCTAAGTCGATTATGGCTATCTTGTTTCACTTTGTTTTACGTGCTCAGAAAGACTTTTAAATTATTTGGTTTTCAAATATTTTGTTTTTGATAGTACTTAATGAAGGTTAATCTAGATACGCATTGTGCGCACTATATTTGATAACTACGGTTTTATTCAATATACTGTCAATGGACATAAGTAGTCGTCACCCTCGATTTTACGCTATATATTTCATATTAAACCACATTTTAGCATGATTTTCCGTTAGATTGTCATTATTTTCTTATGATTTAAAGACAATTTTTGTTTTCTGACGTCAAATTTGCTATATATTTTAACAAAAATAAAATCAGAAAAATCAACATTTTTGTTTAAATCACCAGAAAACAAATACCATGCAGACAAAAATGACCATCAGATAAATAAATAAAATTCAAAGAATTATGCGTGTCTTGAAATAAATTTCATAAAAAAATCTGCCCATAGATTGCATTAACATATTTCTTTGAAAAAATATGGTTTTACATGAAATATATAGTAAAAAATCGAAGGTCACGAGTACTTATGTCCATGGACTGTATGTACATTGTGGAAAATATATCATTTCTTTTTACGAACTTTAGAAACCATTAGAAAGCAAGGTATTTAGTTTTTTTCTTATCTGTTTAGCAGCGAATACAAATATGTGTTTTTAAATATGTTTGCCGTCAGTGTATGTATTCAGTGTTTACACATAAAATCCAAAACAAATGCAATTTGTCTGAAAAGAGCAGAAAAAGTGTAGTTCAAATTGTTTTCAGATATGCCTTCCATCACGTTCGTGTATATACGGTTCACTCTACAGGAATCAGATACCCTGGTAGTTTATTAATAACAATATGATGCATGATAACAATAAATAATGCATTAAATAAGTAACCAAGGAGACAAAGTTAGTATAAGGCACAATTAGCTTATTTCCGACTCCCACAATAGCCATAATTCTCAAATAATCGTTGAAAACTCTTTTAGCACATATATAGAGAAATCATTTATGAAAATAAAATAAACACTTTTATATTATTTTACTTTTTCAATTAAAGTAGATCTTGTAACGCCTTAGCAACGTCTATCGCCATGTCCAAATTAGATTAATTGTCATTTCATATAGTCAACATTGAATAGTGGCAGCTACTGCGAGCGACGCTCCGCAATAAAACAACATGCATACATTGTTGGCAAACATGAAATTTATTGATACGAACTTCAGAAACAGGAAGAAAAGCAAGCCTCTGTCTCTGTGTCTACAGCGATGATTAGTGTCGACCAGTGTGTATCGTGATTCGATCTCGTTAGAGACGGGAAAATGTATACGTCTATTAGACATGCAGAGCAAAGGTGTATTCGTATACTTTTATAACTGTAAATGTAATAATTGCAGTGTAAACATAATATGAATAAGTCATTGATGAATTGTTTGTTGCTAAACATAAACTAAGAATCATATTCTCTGTGTTAATGATGGGATTAGACTTACAATAACGCATTCATCGTTCAGTCATAAAGATGTATTTGTTAGTGTTGTGTGTTGGTGCTCTATAGGTTGTTAATTACATTGCCATTAGTATCGGTTAGGCTTAGTCTTGTGTTGTTTAATGCTACTTTCAACAAAATATCAGCTATATTGTGGCGGTCAGTTTTATTGGTGGAGGTAACCGGAGAAAGCCTCGGACCTGTCGCAAGTTACTGACAATCTTTATCACATAATGTTGTATCGAGTTCACCTCACCATGAACGGGATTTGAACTCACAACGTTAGGTTAGTGGTGATAGGCACTCAGCGTATATGTTGTTATAAATCCAACTGCCATAAACTTACGACCACGACGGTCTCTTGTCATTAGTATACAATTTATTGATTAATTGCTGTTTAACTTTCAAATGAGAAGTATTTCAGCTGTATTCATGACCAAACAAGTTTACAAACACACAAATGTGTAGAGCAAAAACCTGGTTGACACTGAAATAGGCTTATGGGTGGAAATTTTGATTGTCACAGCCAAAAAATGGAGAAATGAGTAGGGTTGAAAATATTGCAAACATGCCTCAATTGACCTCTATGACCAAATGACCTGTTACATGTTGTTTTTATTTTTCGAACAAGGAGCATGACAATCCCATTTCACAGGGAACTCGTAACTCGATACGACCTAAGGGAGAGTTGTGTATTTGAATCATCTTGCACAACGAGTGAACGCCCCTTTTTTTCGAGGGGGTTTATCCCGCCATGGAGAAGCGAGTTCATGCTTCCGGTTTTATACCGTGATATTCAAAGGGTCATAAGTTGTACAAACAAATTCTCTAGAAGTAGCATCGGCTCCAGAAATGCTTAAAGCCTAAATGCAAGGCCACAATAACAAAACATTCTGCTGGACAATCGGATGTGAAAACCACGACTATTGCTGGTGCAGTTTTTAATTTTATCTCCAACTGTCTATAGAAGTTTTAACCTAGCACATGGTAGGAATTTATATAAGTCTCTTGTTTTCCTATCCGTGCATATACATGTATGTCATCCATGTTTATTGATTCATTTAACCTGAGGTCATCCCAGGTTTTTAGTGGGGTTCGTATTGCCCGTTCTTTAGTTTTATGTTTTGTAGAACGTTGTTTGTCCTTTGTCTTCTGGTCATTGTGTTTTCTATTCTTCGATTTACGGATTTTGATTACCCCTATGGTATCTACAACCTCTTCTCAACCTACTAACAGCAAATGTTGTACTTTTGGTAGGAAAGAAGGTCTATGAAAATCAACATGAGAGACTATCCAACGTTACCGTTGGAAACAAATTCACAGAAAAGAATGTCACTTTTGATGTTTTTTACATCTCAGTCACAATAGGGTCTTCAATTATAAAAATAACATTTAATCTCTAGTGAATGTGAAAAGTTCACTAGCATGTATTT
>MJUT01045343.1:907771-938229 GCA_002080005.1 Gigantidas platifrons | reverse complement strand
TGAATGTGAAAAGTTCACTAGCATGTATTTTCAATGATGAAAAGGAAAATTGTTTTTTCTATGCTGTATATGTTGTGTTTTAGTGGCGCAAAGAAAAGATTAATTTTGGTGCACCTTATTTTTAATGGAGAAAACGGAATGCCAGTTTGCCCTAATGAAAAACATAAGACTAAGATTATCCTTAAAATACGTAAATGATTGGGGAGGTTTGTTTGTTTTTTGTTTTTTGTTTTTTGATTTAGCACTTTCAAGAATAATTACAAATTACAGCAATTTTATTTTAATTGACCTAGAAATCTACATTCTTTTTGTTATATTTCACTTAAAAAATAAGATATTTTAACCACGAGCGTATACAATGAAGGTGATTAGTTGTAACTGTATGTTTTATAGATCGTTGTTTGTACTTTTTCTTTTGGCCATTGTGTTGTCTGCCCTTCTTCGATATACGGATTCTGATTACCCCTTTGGTATCTTCAAACTCTTCTTAACTATGCGCGTATATTATGGAGGTTACTCCAGAGCCCCATCGTGCTCACTAATTTATGCTTAATCAATAATATTTATAAAAACATATATAAATAATAGTAAAGTAAAAAAAAATCCTGAAATTGTAATATTGAAGAAATTTATTCATGGAAGGCATACTTTGTTGGGTGTTGTAACATATATTAGTTTTCCTATCCGTGCATATACATGTATGTCATCCATGTTTATTGATTCATTTAACCTGAGGTCATCCCAGGTTTTTAGTGGGGTTCGTATTGCTCGTTCTTTAGTTTTATGTTTTGTAGAACGTTGTTTGTCCTTTGTCTTCTGGTCATTGTGTTTTCTATTCTTCGATTTACGGATTTTGATTACCCCTATGGTATCTACAACCTCTTCTCAACCTACTAACAGCAAATGTTGTACTTTTGGTAGGAAAGAAGGTCTATGATAGATACAAATTAGAGAATGGAGAAAGGGAAATTAGTACTTCAGAGAAACTAGCAATATACATATAGGGTACATGATACAAAGAAAAACAAAATAAAAGCACTACACAATATGTGTTGAACACCACTATATGCAAACAAACACAAATAACGTACATACGACATGAGCGCGCCTGCAAGCAACAAGGTAAATGCGAACCAACCATCGTTTTCACGCGGAATGGATATCACAACACGCAACCCATAACGTAAAGACACATAATAGGATAACACAAAAATAAACTATAAAAAAGAGCAACACGGACCCCACAAAAAAACCGGGGGTAAACTCAGTTACTCGTAAAGAGTAAGCAGTACTTGCTTCTTATAATACACTCGCTGTGTTGCTCATATATACAGTCAAGTCCAGTAAAAAAATGGTAGTAATAGGGGAAAGAAAACATCTACGTAACAAGTAAAGGATCCATTGTCATTTGAGATATGGATATTTGATGCCGGTTAACCAGTTTGTGTTGACAACTGTAGAATGTTTGTAGCGATGACTTCAACCTAGGAGCAACGTAGCCTTGCTTGAGTAGTTTTTATGTCAGCAGTTGAAATATGTCCAGGAAATAACTGTATTGGGCACAGGGTCTAGAATAATGTATGATTTGTTAAATGTAAACTCCATACGCTGGTGATGCTGGAATATTGCTGCTGATGAAGGGGAAGTTGACTATTGGAAATGTATAGCCATTTGCGTTTGTCGTAGTTTATGTTTAAATCTTCCTCTGTTGTCGATTTCGGTATGAAGGTCAATGTAAGAAGTAGATTTTTTAGATGAGCAGCGTTGTAATAAAAAAATAAAAGGCTGAATCCTAATCTTGGTCATTATACAGAATATATTCAGTGTTCATGACGCAAATGTTGTGGTGTGTACAATAAAGGTTTGAAGATATCAAAGGGGTAATCATCAGCCGTAAATTGAAGAAGAACATACAATACAATGGCCAAAGGATAAAGGACAAGAAAACAAACAATGATCTACAAAACACTGCACTAAAAGTATTGATAGAGCAACAAGTCACCCCACTAAATGCTGGAGGTCAACTCGGGTGCTCCGGAAGAGTCAGCAGTGTCTTCTTGATTAGTGACACATGTAAGGTAACTGGTAAACGACACGAACATCCATGATCATCTGGTATGGAAATGGTATTGGACTACGAAATACGTAAATAAATACCAATAACATGAATAACACATGAATATTGAACTACAAAACAACTGGGAGTAAAGACGAGCCGGAAATCGTTTAAAGGCAGTATTCGCCGCCGACATCACAACATGGAACTAAAATTGTGGAGACATGTAATTTGTTCACCTGAACAACATGAACCCGACAATACTAGTTCAATATAAGAGAACCGATTATCGTAACCATCAGTTAAACGTGAGATAGTACACAATGCTATTGGAAGATATACTATGGACACAATGGTCAACTTTGAACCAAAAGGACATAAAATATCGATCAATACTATCTCTTGTCGTCTGTACCCAATTATCACAATACTATTTTAATGATATGTTGATATTTATTTGAAATATAAGATGAGAGGGCTCTTTATTTAAATATATTAAGAAACGATTCTTTAAAAATCCTAGTACTCGGAAGGAAAATGATTACGCTGTAAAAAGTGTGAATAGAAACAATAACCTCAAGAGTAAATTGCTAGCTGTGAAATTCAAGCATCATGTATAAAAGATTTGGGAAAGATATCTTGATATTGCTCTTTATCACATATTTTGTAGCAATATGTACGTTTTTGCATGTCCAATAATAGCTAGAAGTCAGTGTTGTTTATTTGCCCTCAGGCAAAATATCTGTATTTGCCCTCACATATCCTTATTTACCCTCATATATCCGTATTTGCCCCCGAATTAATCTTCCGGTATCTGCACAGTGGTCTCAAAGATTATATGTCAAAGTACAAGGAAAGATGGTGCACAATGCTATGAATAAAATCGCATTTCAATCAAATTAACACATTTCTAAATATTTGAATAAAGTTTAAATAACTTGAAACGGAATAATTAGCTCAAATGTATACGTCGTGTTAAATAGGAAATTCCATTCAAATGTGAACATCTTGTGTAGATTTTACAAACACATTCTAACGTCATTGTACAGATCGACATTGTTTGATATCTTTTGGAAACCAGACTCGAAACAAAACTATTTGCAAGTTGGACAACGCTCTTAAGGGTTTATTTTCGCAATTTGTCAGTTCAAAGATCTTTTCTGCAATATAAAAGTCAATGCTTGCAAAAAAAAGTCAATGTAAAATATGTGATAAATAGATTATAACATGAAATTTTCCATATCGTCCCTAGTATCAGCAGGCTTGATATGGGAGTCTCGGACTGATACCAGGGCCGATATGGAAAATGCCATATACTAATCCCTTATTATCCCCTGTTTGAAAATTATGACATCCTTTGATTGGTTAAAACCCCGGGCATAAAAAAAACCATATTATCGGGTGTTACAAGGCCATATTACCGGGTGTAACTAGCAATTTAACCAATCAAATGTTGTTATAATTTTCAAAACGGGAATAATATGACGTTACAATGTAAGACTTAACACGTTACGCCCCAAAACCAAATTTAGTTAATTTTGGCTATATATTGAATATAAAGCTGTTAATGTGATCAACTGTAGGGTTCTACCAAAGGTAGTACCCCACAACGGGTAAGAAACACTCGAAACTTACATATGTTTTACTTATTCTTTCCAAATACAAAGCAAACGTCACTTTATTTGGTCCGTCGGGGTCCAAAATGTCTTATTTTTTACTATAACCGTAAATTCGTTATTTACGTTCATATCTGTAGATATGGAAATTTAAACACCCTTCAGTAGCTTGTACACCCTTCAGCTGCGCCATAGGATGTACTTGGCTACTTCAGGGTGTTAAAATCTCCATAGCTACGGATAGGAACGTAAATAACTTATGTTATCAAGATATCTTCCTAAAATCTTTTTGAAAAATAGGATGAGACCATTCGTTAAAAATTCTTGACGTAATAACTTTGTACTCTGTAGAGAATTGCGTTATAAAAAGAGAAAATCGATACTGATATCACGACTTCAAAACCACATTATAATTGTATTACTCTATATCGTGATAAGAACATTAATATACTAGTTGTTCTATCTTTTGTATTTCCCATGCTCTGACGTAAAAACAACGATTGGGAACGAATCTTCTGAATCGTTCTTTTGTTATAACCAAAATTCATTTCAATAATTACGTAAAGGTGCAATGTTTTGCACAGAGGAATAGTATATCCTAAATATTGCTTCCCATTGTGAAAACAAGGTGTTGAAAAGCAGCACACGGGAGATTATATAAATAGTCGTGAGGTCGAGTCCCGCTTCATGGCGAGGTATACATTATATGATAAAGTTTGTCAGTGAAGTGTAGTAGGTCGGTGATTTTCACCGGGTACTTCGGTTTCCTCCACAAATAAAACTCACCAGCATGCTGAAATATTGCTGAAAGTGGCTTTAAGCACCATGACCTTAATCCTTATACAAATAACATATTTAAACCTCTGAATGATAGTATTCCCAACGTATATTCTTACTTTGATGCGAAAACCATTGCAGTATGTAAGGAGGATCAAATTCAATTGGATCATCGTACCAAACACATTTTTTACATATACATTTTGCATTAGTAGATTCATGTATTGTTGTTACCCAGGATTATCAAGATTTTCCGTCACCATGCCTCTTCACTGAAAACTTTAAACAAAGGGAGATTAAGTCATCATTAGAACATGAGGGAAATTGAAAGGAAACAAATACACTGGGAAAAGTAGCTTCAGGTAAGACAGTTACTGGATCCGAGGTGGCAAAAAACACGTTAAACTAAACGTTAGAGGATACCGAAATAGGAAAAGAGAAACTGACAACATAGGGTACACATGACAAAGAAAAACAATACAAAAACACTACACAATATGTGTTAGACACCACTATGCGCAAACAAACACAAATAAGACATGCGCCCGCCTGCAAACAAATGGTAAAGACGAACCGAACATAGTTGTGATGCCGACATGGTAATGGTCATTACAACATGAAATTCAGAACGTAAAGACACATAATAGGACAACACAAGGAACAAAAAGGATGAGCAACACGGAACCCACCAAATATCAGGGAACGAACTAAACAACACCAGACATATCAGAAACACAACGAAATGAAATAGAAGCCTTCATCATCTAAAAGAAACATGCTGATGTGGTATCTCCATCAAAATCTTGGGTGAGCAAAACATCATACAGACCTGAACCTAGCTACATGTATATTTGAGATTTAATGAAAATTGCATATATTATGTATACAACTGATTAAACAATATTTGAGACTGAATTTTGTTGCGTCGTATTAAAAGGTCACCTTTTTCTTGTCCTGTCATATAGGAAATTGCATATGAATTGAACCTCTATTAAGGGGTCACCTGTCTTATATGGTCATTTTTTCTTTGTCCCAAAGGTGACCTCTTAATACGGGTTTGACGGTATATAACTTACAAACTGGATACAATATGTGACAATTACAGTAAATAAAAAGTAGATATCTAATTTAGAGCGCACGACGAGATTCTGGAATAACTTCATTGTCAAAAGATTTGGATATTTCATCGTTAGATTTGGTTTGCTTTTGCCTGAATTGGAATTCATATAGTTGTTAATTAAGATTAAACTATAATGCAAAAAAATGATGTGCATAGCTTAAAAAGAATCTTAAGATACCAAAGAGGTAATCAGAGTCCGTATATCAAAGAAGAACAGACAACACAATGGCTAAAGAAAAAGTACAAAAGGGCAAACAACGATCTACCAAACATACACATAAAACTAAAGATCAAGTATAACTAAAACCCATTGGTGAGCTCCGCTGCACCGGAAGGGTGAGCAGTTCCTGCTCCACTAGTAGCACCCGTCGTGTGTTAATCTAGTTGTGAATCCGGTGATAAGTCATGAATGAGGAAAGGACCGGGAAGTGTTTACGACAAGTGGAACATACTCGTGGTCATTTGTGACACAGATATTCCATAACGGTCAACCAAGCTATGGTGACGACCGTAACACCTTCAAGTAATGACATACAGTGTGCATGTTAATGATTCTCTTACAATACCGGTGTTCCAGCGTCTTATAAAAGAGTAGCATATATCAATAAAGAAAACCTGTGTGAATGTGATGACTTCAACTTAACCAAGAGGAACCCTTAGTTCAATATCTTCCTTGTTAGCAGCAGCCCTCTATCAAAGAAATCCTGATAGGAACCACAACCTCTGGAATATCGTATCACCTGAGAGATATATACTCCATATGCAGGTGCTTCTGGATGTTGCTACATATAAATGGAACGTTCACAATGGGAAAATTGAAATCATCTCTTTTGTCGTAAAGTTTCGTTCTTAACCGCCCCTCACTGTCAATTTCGAGGTGTAGGTCAAGGTATGAAGCAGACCTATCTGTATCTGTGGTATCCTTTATTTCAAGCTCCATGGGATAGATGTGATCAACAAAATCACCAAACCTAGAATTATGTAGTGAAAGGACATCATAAATTTAACGAAACGTGAAATTAAAGGATCGGGCTAGTTTCTTTTCGTCATTCGTGTGAAGCCCCTGTATGAAGTCTGCCTCATACGAATATAGGAATCAATCAGCGGAAAGAGGAGCACAGTTTGTACCCATAGGTATGTCGACTGTCTGTTAATAAACACGTCCACCAAACATAGCAAATATATTGTCAATCAAAATCTCGAGCATGCAGATCATATGAATTTAAGAAAACTTTTTGGTAGAATCAGAGTGGTTTTTGGCAAAATAATCTACGTTGGCCATTCTTTTATGAAACACAGTTGGACCATTTCCCTTAATCTGCCATCATCCTAGAGTGAGGAATAGTTTTGTAGATGGTAGAGAAGTTAAGTGTTTTAATGCTATTGCAGTAATAGTTTTTATTTTCTTTTTCGTTAGAACGTGTCAGTTGATGAATTGTTTGGATGGAAAAGTTCAGAGTTTAGCATAATATTATTTTATTCAAAGAAACGTGGGACTCTGATAACACAAAGTAGTCTGGAACTGGAACTCGTAAGTCGTTATACCACAATTACCATTAGACGAACGAACTTGTGGGAGCCGATGATATATATCAGAAATGCGTATTATTCCTACCAACATACAAACTGTTGTTTAGAACAGCAATAAAACTGTTGTTCCTTTACATTAATTTGTGTCTAAATTTAATGTTGGATAATCTCTCATGTTCATTTACATTCAGATACTTTCTTAATAGTTTTCATTTTACATTAACATGAATTGGTAATTGTGTTCCATATATGCACGTCAAAGTATATGGTCATAAGTCTATTATGGTCGTGATCGTACGGTAGTTGGATTTACAACTACCTGTGCAACCAGTGACTATCACCACTAACTTGTGAGATCGAACCCCGTTCATAGCGAGGTGTCTTGATACAACATTATGTGATAAAGTTTGTCAGTGACTTACGATAGGTCGATGGTTTTATCCGGGTACTCCGGGTTCCTACAACAATAAAACTGATCTCCACGAAATAACTGAAATATTGTTGAAAGTGGCGTTAAACACCATAAACGTAAACCTAAACCAAGTCATCAATCTACTTGTGACAAAGAGCATAGAGAAATCATTTTGTCGTGACTTTATTACGAACAATTGCCTAAATATACACCGTATAATGCCCTTTTATCCTTTTATATAATACAATATTGCTTTAGTTGAATATATAGATAAGTTCGTGATATACATTTAATTCATTACACTATAGATTGTCAAATATCACTGATTGTGCGATTTATTAGAATAATGGTTTAATATAGAAAAAAAAATAGATTAATGATGTATCAATTTATGTGAAGAAAAACATGTATATAGTGATAACATTACTTTTTATTTAGGATTTTATTGGGTCGCCGTGCAAGGAATCATCTGGTAGTTCGGTTTACATCTATCAACGCAATCAGTTTCAATAACCGTCGTTGAAAATATATGTTGGTTTTGTAGTTTTATCGTGCTTAACGCCACTTTCAACAATATTTCAGCTATATCGTGCAGGACAGTTTTATTGGCGGAGAAAAGCAGAGTACCCAAAGAAAACCACCGACCTGTCGCAAGTCACTGGCAAACTGTATCACATAATGTTGTATCGAGTATGCCTCTCCATGAACCGGGTACGAATTCACAACTTTAGTGGGATAGGCACTGACTGCACAGGTTATTGTAAATACAACTACCATACGATCATCACCACGACAGCCCCTCAGTGGAAATGCACACTCGACACAACCTAATGTAAATCATATGTTTCAATGAAATGCAGCAGGTGGCTTGGTTTTCTTTGGGTTCATTGCCTCTCCCCACACCAATCTGACTGCCTCAATCTAATTGAAATTGTGGCGAAATGAGCTTAAGAGATCTTAAACCATGTACCCGTTTAATGTTCGTTTTGTCTATTCTTCTATATGGCTTAAACCATATAATCATTTATATTATGTTTTTGATGCCGTATATGTTGCTCATAATTTTTTTAGTTACGGGGCCCGGGTGGCTCAATGAGTTAGGTCGTTAGATCTAGCAGCTCATACAAACCTATCACCAATGCGGCGTTGAACTTGTGATTAAGCTAATCATATGATTATCCCTAATTACATGATTCATTTCTAATCACATAATTACCTAATTCAATTACAATGAATTGGTTAAGGAATCGTTACAGAAAGAAGCAAACAATCTCTAAATAAGCTTGAAACTAAGTTTGAGGTCGAAAACTGAATTATTAAGCAATATACTCAAAGAATGCTCTGAAAAATGCAGACCTCCAAAAAGGAAAAATTAAAATAAAGGGAAATTTAAAATATGGACTGAAGTAATTTCAAATGCATACAAAGAAATGAGACAAGATAATAACAACTGTTATGAGGCGGACAACCACATGTAAATCATCCAACATGCAAACAAATATTCAGAAGTGTATATCGTACTGAAATAGCATTAACAGAGCTCTGTATTAAGGAGAACATAATGACAACAAGAACAAGAGACAGTAAAACCTTCCATCTATTAGTAAACAGGCAACGAAAATCACTCCGAGGTTTCATACACGATTTACATGTTAATTAAATATTAACAGGAGAACAGAATATCATGGAAGGATTTCATAAACATATCAGAAAGTTAGCAACGACTGCAGCTGACTTAGAATATAAATACAATCTTTCAGAAATTGTGAATTATGAAATTGATATAATACATGAATTAGCTAAAGGAAAGAATATTCCAACACCAACACAGAAAGAGGTCAAGGATGCAATTGATAGCATAAGGAAAGGAAAAACTGCTGATATATTTAACATAGCTATATAACTTTTCTTATATGGAGGTGAATAACTTTGGCATTTTATTCATAGGATCATTGTAGCTATATTTCAATCCGGAGTGGTTCCTGATATTGTAAACGTTGGACTACTTTCTCCAGGTTTTAAGAGTAAAGGATCTATTACCGATGTGAAAAACTATAGGGGAATAACGGTGCTACCGGTTTTCTGTAAAATGATTGACTCCATTTTGAAATGTGGAGTAAGACCAAAATCTGATATAGCCCAATGTATTCTTCAAAGAGGAGTTACTCAAAACTCCGCACCGATAAATGCTGCATTTATAATGGAGGAAGCAAGGACAGACGCCAATGATATGGAAGAACAACTGATTATCATAATGTTAGATGCAAAATCAGCATTCGATGTTGTAGTACACAACCATATGATGAGGAGATTATATCATATGGGAATACAAGATATATATTGGTCTTTGATACAGAATCTACATAGTAACCCAACAACTTCAGTTAAGGGAACGACCATTTAACTTGAAAAGGGGGGGGGGTATGATTTTTTTTCTAGAAAAATATTCTGATTCCCAATGTTGCTGAAAAAAATATTCTGATTTTAGTGGAGGAAAAAAAAATCTGATTCAGAGTTTTTGTCATATAATCTAATGTTAAATTCTGGAAAAAAAAATTCACGTATTGCGCGAAAAAATAAATAAATATACTAACTCTCATGTTGTCCGAAAAACAAATTCTGAATGAAAAAAAAACCATAACTCCTCCCCCTGTAAGTTAAATGGTCGGCTCCTAGATGGAATGGACAAATCTCTGAAAGGTTTAATATACAACAAGGAGTACGACAATGAGGGATATTGAGTGCATATTTATATAAGGTTGATGCTGATCCATCGCTACATAGATTACAACACGCAGGAAAGAGGTTGGAGATTGGTTACCTTAATTGTTGTGCTACTGCATGTGCTGCTGATATTTCCATAAATTGTGATAAATCAGAGGAAGCTTATATTCTAATTGATATGGCATATGAATACAGTTTAAATGATAATTATAAACTGCAACCACAAAAAAGTGTAGTAATACAGATGGAGAATAAGAGAAAAAAGGTCAATAACCCAGTTGAATTTGATATTAATGATACTATATTATCAAATGTACCAATAGCTAAACATCTATATATGAAAATAGCAAAAACAGTTAATGAAACTCTAGAACATACTGTAAATGAAAATATACAGTAGGCAAGAAGAATAGCATATAATTTACTATCTGAATGATTTCATAGGAACAATGGACTCGCTCCACCAACATCTATACATATACTGAAAACTTATCTATACCTACCTTAATGTACAGTTTAGAAGTGTTACTAACAACAAAACCATATATTGATAAACTTGGAATTTTCCTGAAGAAAATGCAAAACAGATATTGTCATTACCCCAAAATACACCGGACACTGTTCCCTATATTTTGTCTGGACTTATACCAGTCGAAGGACAACTGCATGTCAACGCATTAACATTCCTGTATATCATATTTCTGCTACCAAAAGACTCTACACAAAATATTATCGCTCACTGTCAGTTATATGTCAAAGATTATAACAGCTCAAGTTAGTTTATTGAAATTAAGAAAATAATTTTGAAATACAACTTATCAGATATATATAACTTACTGGATAGACCTATACAAAAATGCCATTGAAACAAATAGTATATGAGGAAGTACATAAATACTGGAAAGAACATAATATAAGAATATCAGAAATTTATAAACATCTGGGATACCTGAACATTAATGAATATAAACCACGGAAAACAACATACGCTTATATGTATTCCAATATCCTCGGTTAGAGATGCTAATCGTATACCAGTGAAACTGAAATTGGTTAATGGAACTTACGTATTCCAAGCAAATCGTGCAAATATTAATCAGAATAAGGTCGATGCAACATGATTGTTGTGCAATGCAGGAGATGAAGATATAGAACATTTTCTCCTAAGATGCTCAGTATTAGATGAAATCAGAAATTCTACATTTCACGATATGGATATTGAATTTTATAAACTCACCCAAAAGAAATTAGAGGATTTAACAGATAAGGAAAAAATAGCTATTATTCTGAACTGTTCTATATTACTTAATAATGTCACTTATCATCCTACTCAGCACAGAGTGCCTACAAAGAATCTAACAGCATTATAATTTCATTGTCGGAGATACGTCTACAATTTACACAGTGCTAGATATAATATGCTTACTAAGATTAAGACAAGAAAGCAATAGGACAGCCTACCCCCTGATAATACATCCCAGTGGTAGTAGTTTTAGATTTTAAATAGTACAGAGAATTGTAATATAATTGGGTGACTATTTGCGTATTGTACATATTGTGTAAATATCGGTGGCAGTATGAATTAAATACGCAGTGGTGGAAGTTTTAATTGTTTATTCAGTGATTCACGTCATGATCTCCAACGTTGGAGGTGAAGATAATTACAGATTACAGAATAATTAAATATGATTAGTTTATGCATTGATTAAAAAAGAGTTCAGCAACAAAATGTAATCATTGCATTAGCTAAGTATGTAATTAGGAATTACTTATGCAATTAGGCATAATCATATGGTTAGTTTAATCACAAGTTCAACAAAGGGCGCCAGGGTGCACTCGACTCGCAGCCGCAAGTGATAGTATACCAGTTGCTTGTCCATGGTCGGTGGTTCCCTCCAAATACTCCGGCCTCTTCCACCATAAAAACTTGTCGCTGAAATATTGCTGAAAATGGCGTTAAACACTATAAATAAATCAATCAATCAATCATATTTTTTTCTGCGTTGTGTTTGTCTTAGTTCTGCGTCACTGGATTATAAATTCTTGATTGGCTCATTCGATTGTCTCTAACATTTTTTAAATAATTAAATAATAGATCCGTTTTCAAACCGCGAAATTTAAAATTCAACGACTATATACACGTATATACACTATACACTGACTAGGATGCCGTGCCTAGCAATTGGATTAAACGTAATTTACAAAAATCACACTAGGTATTTGTTATGTGAATTGTTTTTGCTCTGTAGACCAATGAATTCACGTACACTTGTAAAACACAAATATTGGTGTCGACGTTTATAAATGAAATTGCCATAATTTGAGATTAATTTGTTGTCACTTGGTCTTGTTTGCTTATGGTATTTAACGACACTTTCAACAATATATCACTTATATCGTGGCAGTCAGTGTTATTGGTTAAGGACACCGGAGTACCCGGAGAAAACCACCAACCGCAAGTCACTGACAATCTTTATCACATAATGCTGTATCGAGTACACTTCGCCATGAACAGGGTTCGAACTCACAACTTTAGTGGTGATAGGCACTGGTTGCAATACACAGGTAGTTGTAAATTCAACTAACATACGATCACGACCACAAGTTGTCACTGTGAATTGACCAGTACAGATCAGAATAACGATACCAACTTTGGAGCAATTGCATACTTTTGGGCACCAGTATATTGATGTTTCGGAGATCTAGCGACTGATAAATAAGAGTGACGGATGTACTGGTGTATGGTGTCTATGTCAAATGTCTGAAATATGTGTAATTGGTGGAGTTTGGTACAAAATTTAAGAATGAATGACAATTTGAGGTAAACGTGCCGGGGTCAATTTGGATTACCGTAGAGGAAATTATATTGAACCTCATATTTCTAGCTTCTCATCTCGGGGTTCCCACATTGGTTACAAAATGGCATGATTTTCGTCCAAAAACTTGAACATATGCTATAATCGTTTCGAAACTATAAAACAAAAATCTTTAATATGGAAGAACAACTTTACAGAAATCAACAATGAACATTAATTACTGAATGTAACATTTTGATTTCCGTATGGTATGCAGTTATATGTAAAATTTAATGAACAATCCACCCAGTTTTAAAATGTAATCACGTGATCGAAATATCGCATTTGAATATGGTGAATATTTATCAGAAAAGGTAACGCCCATTTCCGGAGATGAATAATATAGATATACACTAATATTGTTTTTATCCTGCAATTTCGGAGTTAGGTAGTGTTTTTTTTTTATAATTTAGAAAAATAAATATTCCTCAAACCTTTCGTGGGCCCCAAAGTAAGTTGTGTGGCGTGTCTGGAAGCTGTATTTGTATATTATACAAAATACAGCACACCTGTATTCGACACATGTTATTTGCCTACTAGAGTGATCATTGCAGGATAAATGTTGTTATTTGTTTCCCACTGATACGGTCATTAACGTCAAATCAAATAACAGATTGAAACCGGCAGGACATGTTTTCAATGAACACATACATTTTCGCAGAGCCACATTGTTATATATAAAATAATTTCGTAAACGTATATCCATGAGAAAATCTAATTATTACTTCTATATCCTTTCGAGTTGATCTAAATACACAATCCGAATAAAACAAAATGATGTGCCTACCATTCATAACATCTCATTAACAGAGTTCGATGTCCGCAGTGGCTATTATTGCCTGGTGGTTTGGTTCCGGTCTAACTATGTAACTAGCGGATTTATTTACAAAACGTCTTAAATATAGCTTCAATTATATCGTCTATTTACCTGTAATTTCATTATCAGATAGATTCAAGGCGTTGTGTACATGTAAAATCGGTCATTATACTATGTTTGCAATGAACCAACGGTAAAGAAACGTTAGAGAAAATTAAGAATGAAAATTCCAGGTACACTTGCCAAGCACATCAAGTAATATAAATTCTAGTAACAAACCTCATATTTTAACTACTTGAGGATCAAACATTTTTATAAATAATGACCATTCTTTGCACCCACGCACCCTAAAAAAAAGATTAAAATCGTAAGAAAACAACAAACCTATTTCAATTTTGGTAGTAAAAAAAATTTGCGGAAGTCAACTATGAAATTTAATTAACTATTAAATTAATGATGAAAACATTGAAATTGTGTATAGAAGCAATTATTTTACATCTCTTCAGAACAAATCTCTATATTGGAAATGCTGACACTTAATCAAAATATCTCCCTTTAACAATTATACAGTCGTCATCAGGATCAGGTTGACCAATACGAAATATCCATATTCCATCTTTTACTTCCTTAGCATCTGAATGCTCTGCAATTTTTACTGATGGTTCAACGGATGGTGATAGGGTAGCTGTTTCGGACAGCAGGTCTATTCTCTTCGACTACCAACTGCCAGTTCGAACTGATCTTCCATGTAGAAGCTAATGTAATATTTCTTGCTTTGAAGTTCGTTGCCTCTTTTGATGATAATTAATTAATGATCTGTTCGGATTCTCGTTCTTGCCTATTGGCAATTGGGAGTTGTAAAACTCAAAACCATTTCATTTTAAAAACAGCTGCAATTTTTAAAAGCTTTGTTGCTATTAGTGAGCATGTCATTTTCACATGAATTACTAGCCCTATGCGTATCAATGGGAACAAATGAATTCACCAGGAAGCCAATGATGTATTGAATGATCCTATGTCCATTTTTTTATATTCCATATACTGCTTTTTAAGCCTTTTATTAGGAGATAACTGTATTGTATTTGAAGATTCCACAGCATCAATTGGTGATTTTATTATCGCATATTGAGCTTACTTGCGACGCGGATATTTACGCCCATTAAATCCTTGATAACATGAAATTTTCAAATACAATACAGTTGTCTCAATTCTAATGCAATACAGAACATAAAGATGTATTTTAGCATATTTCTGGTTCTAAAAATCACACAAATTAAAATTCCGCGAAAAGTTGTTGATGACTTTGGCACATAACGTTTTTCGCGTCGTTTAAGATTCAATTTTGATACATTTTAAGCTGCAATAAGTTTGCAAGGTATGACATTTAATTATTTTGTGTATTGTTGTAAATGTGACATGTAGGATTTCAAGTTTTCAAGATGGTGAATCCTTTCAGCTGAACCCTTTAGTTACGACTTTTAGATTGATAATTTTACGTAGAATAGTAACTAACCAAATCCAACGATACAAACCAATTGCATTAGAATATGAAATATATCTTTAAAAGCTGTCACGACAGTTGGGACCAGCAACTTCATAGCAAATTATAGGAAATACATTCCATGGTTGTCAAGACTCCTTGTTGCTACGGTCACAATCGGAAGAAACAAGTAGTCTTGACAAGATGTCGTATCAGACATAGTAGAGTGATACATTGTTATCTATTAAATAATGAGGAACAACCGGAATGTATTCCATGTAATTACCATTGGTCACTTAAACATGTTTTAATTGATATCGTAGATATTGGTGATGTTCGGTAGACATTTTACAATGTCAACAATTTATCTAATTTGTTTACAAATGTCGCCGGCGACACAATTTTGAAATATTTAAATGAAATTATTGATAGACAAAGGTTATAGTTAAATAACATACATTCTAAATATACAAAATGTATATACAATACTGGTATATTGACGGTAAATATTGAATTTATGTGGCGATACTAAGAAATGGGAGAAAGTCGAGTCTTTCCATCCGCTTCGTGCCGACCCACAGTTCGCTAAACACCAATCAATCAATCATGAAACTCTTACCTTTTACATATATTTGTCTTTCGTCTGCCACTGCCAATACCTTTACTTAACTTGACTGTATGCATGAATAACACACCGGGTGTCTTATAGGAAGCAGGAACTGCTTAAACTTCGCAAACACTAGAATTCAACCCCTGCTGTTTGGCTCCTCATCTTTTTTTTTAATTGTTTTTTGTTGTCATATTTTGTGTCTACGTTATTAGTTCCGTGTTGTGAGGTCCGTTTCGACTTTTGCCTGAAACGTTCGGTTGGTCTATATCTTCAGTTCTTTGTAGGAGTGCTCGTGTCTTATTTACGTTATTTGTGTTTGTTTGTTTATGGTGGTGTATTTTGTTTTGCTTGTCTGCGTGTTACATCTTGTGTTCCCAATGTTGCCAGTTTCTCTCGATTGACCAGTTTCAATTGTCACTTCGTGTTCATTAACGTTTATTAAATCTGATGCATACTTGTAAGGAAAATTATCGTAAATTTTCTAAATAAGAATAATATATAATATATATAATATAGCGATTTTGTTGGTTTGTTTGTTTGTTTTGTTTTTGTTTTTGTTTTAGTTTTGTTTTAATTTCTTTTCTTTCAAATTGATGTGGTCATTGACGTCCATTGCAAATAATAGTACAATATGATACTTTAACCGGCAGGATAAGTTGTCAACCTACATATATAATTTCACATATATAAAATATAAGGAATTGCAGACTCTATCATACATTGTAACCTTAAAATTGAATTTCTCAAACGTAAATAGATACATGGTTTGATATCGTATGGTAGTTTGATTAACATTGAAATATCTGACTTGCAAATATGTTCACATGAAGTTAGAAGTAAAGATTGAAAATATCAAATGTGTAATGAGAAGCCGTAAATTAAAGGAGAGACAATACAATGGCAAAATGAAAAAGGACAAAAGGACACAATAACGATCTACAATACAATACATAGAAAACTGAAGATCGAACAACACAAACCCTGCCAAATAACCACAGGTGGAGACGGTAAACGCGGTTCATTCGTAGCGTACATTTTAACTGCAATTTAATATTCACAATGATTCGTAGTCGTTACGTAATTTGAAAAATTGGTCGTAATCCTACGTCTGCTATGAAAGTTAAGGTATGCCTTTTCTTTCAGAGACGTGATCGAATAAACGTTTCTTTGTAAGGTTTATTTGTATAGCACATAACGTTCGTAAGCACCAGGGATCATCCCCGGTTTTTGTGGGGTTCGTGTTCCTCATCTGTTTTAGTTTTCTCTGTGTTGTGCTGTGATATTTGTTCTTCTTTTTTTGTTTGTCTTCTTCCTGTGTCTTGTGTTCCCAATGTTGCCCTTGTCTCTGGATTGTCCATTCTTGATTGCCCCTTAAATTTTCTGTAACCTTTATTTGCTATAACATATAAGAAAAAAATACCGGTAAAGCGCTTCCAAGCTTCATATTTCTCAATGGCGAATAATTAGTAGGAAAATACTAAGACGCATATATAGTAGATGGTGCTTGGACTCACAGAGTGTTTGCTGATTTTTCCTACTTTTTCTACGTTTTGTAAATCCGTCTCGGCAGTTTGTGAGTTTCACGTTTCCCAGTAATGCAGAAGTATATACATATATGTTGTGCTACGAAATATAGGAAGGAATCTGATAACAGAGAATAGGGATGTAACATTTCGTTTGGTGTCAAAACTAATGTTCTCCCCCTCAGGCATAAATGACCATACTAGATTTTGGTTATCCTGTTGAGACACTTTGGTTTTCTTTATTCCAAAGACGTATACATTATTTAGCTTTGAAATCATTTGATCTTGATCCTACCCGAAGAAAGTTATTCCAGAAACGCGTCATGCACACTATAATAGATATCTACGGATTATATGCTCAGTTAAATTGATTTCCTTCTGTTCTTGAATACGTGTTTTATCACAGACGCTAATGCTTTGAATCGTCGTTAACTATATATCGTCAGCATAATAATTGCTTGTGCATGACGTGCATTGGACACTTTTTTATCTGTTGTATTTCTTTGATGATTATTCTTCATTTCTTTAAAACCAGTTGGATAACAGAATATATATGTTCTATTCAATGCTGATGTCACATGTACTCGCTCATAAAATATCTTCTGTAATTTTTAGTTGATCTTCTGTATTTTCAAAGTAGTAAAATGTGTGATTCCAAATGTGTTATCCTCAATTTTTTTGATAGTCTTATTGCTTATTTGTATTTTGCTTGTATTTTATCTGTTTTGTTTTTGTTTTGTATGTTTGTTTGTTTGTTTGTTTGTTTGTTATTTCGACTGGGTTTTTTCTCCTTCTCGTTTTTTATTTGTTTTTGTTTGTTTGGAGCTTGTTTGGTTGTTCTTTTTTTTGTCCTATCTTTTGTTGCTTTATATTTAATTTTACATGATTTATATCTCTGATGTCACATGTATTCGTTCGTAAAATACCTTCCGTAAATTTTCGTTGACCTTTTGTATTTTCGAAATAGTAAAATGTGTGTTTCCAAATGTGTTATCCTCGGTTTATTTGCTAATTTGTATTTTGCTTGTATTTTATCTGTGCTTTTTTATTTGTTTCTTTGTAACTTTTTTGGATGTTCTTTTTTTTGTCCTATCTTTTGTTGCTTTATATCTCTAATTTTACATCTCATTTGTGTTGTTTTATCTATTTGATATTGTGATTAGTTAGTTGTATTTTATATGTTTGTCATTATCTTACATTAAAGATTATTCTCCATTAAATGCTGATTCGAGCCATCATGTTATAATTGTACATTTATCTTCATGTTGTAAAACTAGAATAAATCTAGATTCGCCTTACGAAATACAATGTGTCTATTGTTACAAATTATGTTCTACTATCTCCATGTTGTGATAATAAAATAACTCTAGAGTCTCCTTAAGAAATCAATCAGGTATAATGTAGCAAATTCTGTTCTAATAACCTGGAAAATAGCGGAAAATAGACACAAAATAAAATGAATTGGGAAAGACGGATATATAGTTATAACAATAAACAAAAATCACATTTTATGATTAATTCCTTGTTGTACAATGAAGTATCACGTTATAAGGTTCATTGAGCTATTTATTTCATTTTACATGTTGTGAATTAGGGAATTAGGCATAAATAACAACACCTCTGGTAATACCACATACAAACCAACTTCGTTTGACAAAGATGAATTCCTAGCTAACCACAGATCCTTCATGACATCCTTAAACATTCCCTCTGGTAAAGAGTCTGAGGACATACCCTATTTGTATTGGATACCTAAACTCCATTAGACACCATACAAAGAAAGGTACATAGCGGGATCATCAACTTGTTCGACAAAAGAATTGTCTATTCACCTAACAAAGATTCTGTCTGCAGTAAAAGAGGGACAACAAAAATATTGTGAAACTGTTTACTCGGCATAAATCACATGTGGATTTTGAAAAACTCGAAAGATCTTTTGGATAACCTTAAATCAAGATCTTTCTCTCAAGTATCCTCCATCAAAACTTTTGATTTTTCAACTCTATATACTACCCTACCGCATGACAAATTAAAAACCCGCTTAAAAGAAACAATCCACAAAGCTTTCAGTCATAGAATTGATGGCTCAAAATTTGTTGTGTTAGGTTACAATTCCACATATTTTTCTAACAAAATTCAAAAAGGTAAAACATGCTACTCCGAGGAACAAGTGATCAGTATGCTGGAATTCCTCATCGATAACATATTTGTCTCCTTTGGAGGTACACTGTTTCAGCAGGTCGTCGGCATACCAATGGGTACGAATTGTGCCCCTCTTCTAGCCGATTTATTTTTATATTCATATGAGTCGGAGTTTCTTCAAAAACTTGTTAAAGATAAGAAGATTCATGAAGCTAGAGCCTTTAATTTCACATACAGGTATATTGATGACGTTTTATCTATCAATAATTCTAGATTTGCAGAATTTCTTCCATTGATATATCCTCCAGAGCTGGAAATTAAAGAGACCACAGATACAGCTTCATCAGCATCATTTTTGGACTTATACCTCGAATTTGACGACAGTGGTCAACTCAGTACTAAAATTTATGATAAACGAGACGACTTCAATTTTAAAATCATAAATTTTCCTAATATGTGCAGCAATATACCAGCTTCTCCTGCATATGGTGTTTACATCTCGCAATTGATTCGTTATGCAAGAACCAGTAGCAATTATTCTGATTTCTTGAAGCGTCATCTTTGTCTGAAAAACAGGCTACTGGACCAGGGCTATAAAAAGATTCGCCTTATTCGATCTCTTAAAAAGTTTATATTCCGATATCAAGATCTTGTCGAAATATATTCTGTCTCTGCAGATACAATAGTAAAAGATACATTTTCATATAGTGAAAATGTATAAAGATAAGGATTTGGTATACGTGGTTTACAATGTCAAAAATATTTTTTGTGAATGTGTGACGTAAAAATGCTTTTGACATTTACATTCGTAATTAAAATACTTCAAAGGACTCATAGTTGATGGTAATGGTTCACGAGATATATTAGATACTGAGTTTGGTACTGTTTGACTGCTATTTTGCCTGTTTTTTTTCCAGTATTGTTGTAAATGCTGTTTTAGTGACAACGGGAACCTTTGAACCGTAATGGAAGCGAGAGGTTGGTGCCGTAAAATCTGATTCAATCCACCATTTCTTTAGAAATGCCTGTACCAAGTCAGGACCATTGCTGTTTTCCAGTTTCCCAGTTGTTGACTGATTTTGTCTGTTTACTGATTTATGAGTTTTGAATTTCCCTTTGGAAGATTGCTCTGTGTTCGGTAATTTTGTTATTACTCTTATGTTTTATTCATTTAATGACAAAAGTAGTAAGCCTACATGTATTCATTTATGTATAGTGTTAACATTTTATTCCCTCAATTAAACAATTACTTACACGTATGCCATAATAACTAAGACATACCACCCATCACATGTCAGGAACCGACAATTGGACGTTTAGTGAGGAGGGGCAAACTAATATTTGTTTTCTTACATTTAAAATTTGAAATCAGGTATGTTTTCTCACATTGTATCAAAATTTTCGCTGAAAACGTTGTTAATTGTATGACGATAATCACCAACATTTACGCAATTGATTGTTTAAAGGAATAATTGGAATTTCGCGGAATACAGTCCGATCGTTCCCCCTTGTTCAATAATCAGATATGTTTAAATCTACAATGTCCAGTACAACATATGCAATTTGTTAAGAATGTACTGTTGCCAACTTTCCTGCGAACGTTTTGTCCTATGATATGTTCAGTATTGTGATGTCTGCTATGTTTGTGTCTTATTTACCTCCAGTTGTTTGCAGAGGGGTTCGTGATTTATTTACGTTATTTGTGTTTGTTTGTGTATAATGGTGTCCAATGCATATTGACTACATGAGTAACGGGTGTTTTATAAGAGGCATGACCTTTACCTTCGCGCCTGGGTTCACGTGTGGTTATATTGGGGTCCGTGTTACTCATATTTTTAGTTTTCAGTGTCGTAATGTCGTTTGGGTTGTCTTCGTCTTGCGTTTTGTGTACCGAATGTTACCAGTTTCTCTGGATTATCCATTATTGCCCCTCGGATTTCTCTAACGTTTATTTTAATATATATTTCATGACAAAAGGCTTCAAATCAGAAATAACAAATAGATATAAGATCATCCAATGCGTCATTGGCGTTTCGGTCCATCACTGTGTTACCATGGATACCTATATGGTTAGGGATCCATGTGAATATTTTCAAATACTAGTAAATGTCATCTATCTTTAGTTTTTTTGGCTTGACAACTCTTAACTGCCAAAAGGCGTGAAAAATAATACGAATAGACCGTCAATTTATTTTCATCAGAAGGGATAACGAACTTCAAAGCAAGAATTATTACCGTTGCTTCTGCACTGAAGATTGACATGGCAGGTGGAAATCGAAGAGAATAGACCTGCTGTCCAAAAACAGCTGCCGATGCTACCCCTCTTAGAACCATCAGTAGAAATTATAGAGTATTGAGATGATAACGGTCTAATTTCAGCAAAATGTTGTTGAATTAGTAAACAGTTATACATTTGTATATATATGTTTTATTTTTGTGTCTTCCAAGTTCAAAATTAAAAGTTAGTTTTGGATTTAATAATGGCAGGAATTGCAAATTTATATCAGAATTTTCAAAGTGTAATTTCATTCAAAGGTCAAAAAATGAAAGTGGATAACAAGTGGTTGCGAAAGAGTCATACAAAGTGTAATTTGAAAGAAGATATCAGTCATGTAAATCTTTCAAGTAAACCATACTCTCGCAGACTTGTAAGTATTTCTTTCTCACTTTTTGTCAGTATGATGTGGATGTTCAAGCGTACAAGCTACAATGTACCGCTGCTGATTTTATAATATTTCATTTCATGCATTCATTTTGTTAAGTATTATACATATGACAACGTCTGCGCCACGAATAAGAATACATTATCCATAAACTTTAATAAAAAAAACAAAAAAAAAAAACAAACAAAAAAAAACATCGTAGATATATAATTCAGTGCGCATGACTGACGCACCTCTGGAATAACCTTCTTCAGTTTCGCCCAAAGAAAAATAGTAATAGACTCGTGGATATCAATTTAATGCGCATGACGCGCTTCTGGAATAATCTTCTTCAGCTACGCCCAAAGCCAAACATATTTAAATGCCAAATAATTTTACAGTCTTCGAGACCAAGAAAACCAAAGGGCCTAAAGAGGATAGCCAAAATTGGCTAAGGTCACGTATGCCTGAGAGAGGAAAATCTTAGTTTTAGGTATTACATGACTTAGGACTCGTATTCATTTACAACATTGCTTTTCACCCGGTTATATATAAGGATCATTATTTTAATCACATTTACATAACATAATTTCATTATGAGGGGGTTTTCGTCCATAAAACTAGCTTAATCCCCGCCATTTGTTATCGAAGTGTCTTTAACAAGTTAAAACAGTAAGCGGTTATGTGAATGTTTGATGGGATCATCGATGTTGCGCCTGTTTACGACGATTTCCCTCATTACATTTTGAAGCTATTCTAACGGCGTAGTATTTTGGTTTTAATATCTTATCATTTGTATTTGCTTGAGTACGGACATCACTCTCAACATGTCTTGTGGCTTTACAATATGATGTTAAGTTCTGTTATAGAAAACCTTTAGAAGTATAATGGCATGTCTTTGCCTGTCACTTATGTTTCTGGGGTTGAATGAAACTAAAGGTATTATTTATGGTTATATATTCATTGAATAAAATTTGATTTCTCTTGATAAGCATTTGCGTAGTATACATGAAACAAATTGACAATCAGGAGAACAAAGTGGACAAACACCTACAACAGTCTCACGCGTGTTTAAGTGTTCTTTAATAAATATACTGTTGTCTATGGATATATATATATACAACAGCGGTGGTTTCAACTGTGATTTACAAACAAGAACCTATGGCTATGTTATTGTAATATAAGACCGTTGCCAACGTCGAGTGACCTGTTACTCTATCTGATAACGGACAAGATACAATGATAAATACTAATATTAGCTAGAATCTCAATGTGAATCATATTGCAAGTATACAATCAATCATAGAATAAAAGCAAATATATCTATATAAATATAGACAATAAATAAAATATTTCAATCCCTTTTGCATAATGTGTTATTGGTATTGTGCATGGGTATGAACTATGAATTGAGATGTTCAAGAATAAATGTCCGCTGTTTCATACTACCACGGGAATTTTGGGGTATGGCAATATGACTAAAAACATGTTTCACCTCTGCGTGGCACAACTATTGCGAAACAGACATCGGGTGGTAGTGCAAGGTGACTTAAATACGGAATATAAACGAGTGTCTGTGTATACAAGTTCCTTAAATGTTTCGGAGGCTGCTAACGGTTTGGTTTGGTTAATGGTGTTTCACGCCACTTTCAACAATATTTCAGTTATATCGTGCCGTCAGTTTTATTGGTGGAGTAAAAAAGAGTACCAGGAGAAAACCAACGATCTGCCGTAAGTCACTGACAAACTTTATCACATAATATTGGATCGAGTACACTCCACCATGAGCGGGATTCGAGCTCACAACGTAAGTGGTGCTAGGTATTAATCGCTCATATAGTTGTATATCCAACAACTATACGATCACGACCAGGAAGATGCTAACGTGCTTGCTATGAGTGGTCGTTAATGGTCCCTTGCAAGGCAATTTCTTCGGTCCTATGCAATATCACCTGTATTGTCCTGTGTCATTCTAAATGTCCACCCATAGACCCATCTATATGTCTACTTTTTACCTATGTTTTGTGTCGTTAACTTGTTCCCGCCGTTAATATAACTAAATTATTGCTCCCCTGATGTTGAAGAGTGATTCCTCTCCTTAGTACCAATGGAGTACTTACGGTACTATTTTCAGAACAATATTTGAAATGAATAAATATATAGGATATCATATCCTAACTAACAACACCAAAGTACTGACAATTCAGGTGACCAATGAACGGGTGGACAACAACGATATTTTTTGACAACAGGGCAACAGGGTGCATACTATCATCGCATATACTATGTATAAGTGTCACAGTTAAGAAAGGACTGTTGCACCACTAAAGAGATATTATGTTTTCATAGTCATCTACCTCTTTCAAAAGGGTTTAATTCTACTTGTTTTAATTTCTAACACCAGCATGTCATTAAACTGGGAAATGTCAGTAAAGTTATTACAACGCAGTGTTAAAAAAACGACAGTGAACGTGGCATTCACTCCATTTATTTTGGGGGAAAGGGGATTCGTGTTGCTCAATCTTTTTTTTTTCGCTGTGATGTTTCTTCGTCCATTGTTTATCAATCCACTTTGTCCTTTGGAAACTGTATTGTGTCTGTCATTGTTCAATTTAGCTGCGCTACTTTTATCAGAGTGCCTGTACCAAGATAGGATAGTAAGTCATTACGTAGAACATTTAGAACTGTCGCATGATGCAGCATTTGATCGTAGTTTGTCCTTTTGTCATTTTTCTTATGGCGATTGTGTTGTCTGCACACCTAGAAATAAATGTAGCTCAAAATACATCTGAATACGTGGTGCTTACGTAAATGTGGTAGGTGAGATAATGTCAGTTGTGCTTTATTTTATTAACATGACGGGTGCAACTAGTGGAGCAGGAACTTATTACCTTTACGAAGTACCTGAGTTTACTCCCAGTGTTTAGTGGGGTTTGTGTTACTCGATCTTTAGATTGATGTGTATGTTTTGTAGATCATTGTTTGTTCTTTTGTCCCTTTTTTTTGGTCTTTGTGTTCTCTGTCCTTCGATTTACGGATTCTGATTACCCCTTTGGTATCTTCAAACTCTTGTCAAGTAACTGATGACCTACAGCTCTATTAATGCTTATTTTTCATAATTTGTGAGGTAATCATTTCTGCCAAATTACAAACCTAGCTATTGAATTTAGTGCACACGACGCGCTTTGGGAGTTACCATCATCAGTTATATGATCATAATCAAATGATTTGACAACGGAATAACTTGAAAGTATTTGTGAGTGAGTAAACGAAAGGGCCTACATAAGATAGCCAAATCTGGTAAGTCACCTATACCTGAGGGAGGAGAAACTTAGCTTTATTAATTACTACCATCAGTAGAAATAATAAACTCTGAAAGTTTGAAGATACCAAAGGGGTAATCAGCAACCGTAAATCAAAGGACAGACAATACTATGGTCAAAACAAAAAAGAACAAAAGGAAAACTAACTGTCGAATAATAGAGGAACACAAATCCCATGAAAACTGGCAATGAACTCTTGAAAGGGAGGCAGTTCCACCAATAGTGGCACCCGTTGTCGTACTGTTAACCGAAGATAAACGGACATCATCTGATATAAAAAAAAATCAACGGTATATGTAAGTTAATGCAATTAATACAGACAACATATAAACATTACAAAACAATTGTTAGTAAAAATGAACATAACAATGTCTATGCGGAAATCAAAGCTGCCATCACAGCACAGCATTAAGAACATGAAGTCTTCTTATTAGACAAGATGTATAACAAACACCACTATAAACCGAGGAAGAATGGTAACAGTTCCTGATCCACTGATGGCACCAGTCGTGTATCTCATATTGAAAATCCAGCGCCAAGCCGTATACGTTGATAGGACGTGATTTGGTCGCTACAAACATGTCCGTTGTCACCTAATATTATCAAATGCCACTATTATTTCCTTACATCATCTAATGCCCTACCAAACGTGTCCAAAATTTCATAAACTCCTTTTAACCTTTGGTAATCCGGATTGAATAGGAAAAAATACATTTTTCATGTTAGAAATTGTGCATATGTACGTATGCTGTACGCATACCTATCTATTACTTAATCAATCACGTTGATAATTAAGTGAAATTGGTATGTGCTTTGCTTTGAAAATCATAAATATCGCTACAACTTGAGATTTTTGTCCAGGAAATTGAGCTCAAAACTAAATATTTGAAAGCCAAATAATTTAAAAGTCTTTGGGAACAAGAAACCCATACGGCCTCATCATGATATCAAAAATCAACAATGTGTAGAATAGGATCCTTGCTTGTATCCGACGAAAGTAATTTATTTAGAAAGAAACTTTATTTGAACTATTGACCAAGAACAAACTGTCAAATAAATAATATCCATTTCATAAATAGATTATTTCTAATCACACCTAGCAAAACATGTTTTTTTTAAAAAGTGGTGAGTAAATGAATTTTGTAGGTGAGATAATGTCAGTTGTACTTTATTTTATGAACATGACGGGTTACTCGATCTTTAGATTTATGTGTATATTTCCTGCGAAAAAAGCTCAAGTTCTGGATACAATTGGACATTAAAGAATGTAAAGAAATGAGGGTGGTATGTTATAATATTAGGTGACAACGAAATTGTCGACCTCAAGAACGCAGTTCCGTGTGAACCTCTTATTCCGGCATCTGTAGACACGAGTACGGCTATCTCTTTTCTCCAGCATGAGTCTTGATTCATCGCAGAACCAGATTTGGAAGTCCCAGTCCCTTACTATGTTGCAGCAACGGACCCTTGTAAGTCGATGCGGACGTCTCAGTACTGCGCCAAAGTAAGGATGTCTGGCGCGTAAGCTGTTTTTACGGAGACGGTTTCAGACTGACTGCCGATATTCGTCGCAGACCTAGGAAATTTGATGCTGTTTTTCTTGCTGTCACGGTCCGGTTTCTCAGGTGAAGTAACCGGATGTAGCGATCTTGGACTGCTGATGTGATCCTAGATCGGTCAGAATGTTGACGGTCCGCTGTTGAACTGGATTGCTGGTACCGTTACAAGAAGAGTTTGGAAATCGTGATCCGGTGAACATTATAAAGTCTAGCGACTGCATTCTGTGATTCACCAGCCTGGAGACGACCAATGACGATGTTCCTTGTAGATGTGTCTAGTCTTGACATATCGTAGCAGGGTCGAGAACCAATATAACGACTGATTTCAAGTAAACGGTTGTGTGTCTTTTATAGCCATTAAACCCGCTCAAAGATAAGCCATCATTCGCACGTGCAACTGCAACTTATTCCCGTATGCCGTCCTCGTGCAGCGTTACACATGGTGACCTGAAAAGGTCATGTGTAATAAACAGCCACTATCAGGAGTTTAAATTCCATTATCGGACATTTAATTTCTAACATGCTCATGTTTTCATGTCTCAATCACGGAAATATTTTGAGAAAATTCATATTTGGAAAAAAATGTTGGATGTTGCACACACACACACACACACACACGCACACGCACACACACTGTCGTTAAATAATTTGAATGGCAAACTTTGGTAGTGTAAACGGGCCTATAGATATGAGTTTGGAAAGGACGCCGATTTAAGAATATCCTAAAATTGGATTGTAATTTGAGATAATGACGTCAGTGGACGCCGGTTTGAGGAGTGGACGTCGATTAGAGACTGGACGTCGATCTAAGTCTATCATATATATTAATAAACAATAAACGGCAGTCAATGAACGGAGTGGTAGGATAAGGTAAGAACGTGTGGTTGACAAAATACATTGTTAGTTGTTGAAGTAATTTGTTCTGGTAACTGGCTATTGGTTTCTTGTATACCACAAATAAGGTTATAAAAAGAAATACAATCTTATTCAAGCTGTGTTTTTATATGTCCGTCTACTATACATAATACATATAGTTTCTTTCAGCCCTAGACACAAGTGATATATACATACATATCTTTATATTTCTAAAGGCTTTTCATAACAGAATTTGAGATTAATTTGCTATACCACATGAGTGGTGCTGTATTTAATCAAACAGTCAAATGAAAAACAAGATGCCACACCCTATGAACAGTTCCAAACTTTAATTGGAAAATCGTACAAAAAATTGATGCAAAATCGATGTTCCATCAAACATTTACATATACACTTACGGCCCTACATGTACTTCGATAAATGTAGACCAGCTTGGAGAATGACATACAGTATAATGCCCAGAAGTCATGGAATAGAAGACGAACAATGGTCGACAAAAACAAGGAGTAAGAAACAGGAATTCAAATCCGGGGCGAATTCAGGTTTACTGTCTTAGACAAATGCACTGCATTGTAATTTTGTCTCTGACATTTTCCAGTTTAATAACCTTTTGATGTTAGAAAGTAAAATGTTATTTTTCCAGTTTAATGAGAATTTGATCTTAAAAATAAAACAAGTAAAATGTTAAAATAAATTAATAAATAGCTGTTAATATTCCCATCATCTAAACAATGTCAGCAGAATTAGAACAATTTTAAGAAGTAAAGGTCGATGTAGTTACTTTACTTTCAACATATTTTATTGTCAAGCAATTATTGACAATGGATCAGATACAAGTTATAAACTTACAAGGTCTTCTCTGATCTTCTTCTTCGGTGTAGTTACTCTTTTGTATAAATATGTGGACTCATTGATGACAACAATTTGTCTATCAATGCGCATGGGCTAAGCATTGTATATCGGGTATTTTATCAGGACATTTTTAAATAGCCAATGAAGGACATCATTGTAGATTTGATGATTAACTATGCATTGTAATCATTTAGGCCAATCGTGCAAACTGAGATAATACTACATTATATAATACATCCGGATCCATTACTCATTACTTTATAAATGAAAGCTATATAATTTGTGGAGATTTTAACTTTTTTTTCTCTACCCAGATATTTCCTACTGCATCGTTTTTACATAATAATGACCCAAACACTAGACATAAATTTTTAAAAGTTTGAAATAATGGATGAACGAGTTTAATTATCCCCTATTCTCGAACTTAAACAAGCCAGACTAGACTTCTGTCTGTTTTTCAGAAAATATGTTGTTTGTCATATTTAAAACAATGTTACATTAAGCCTTATTTGCGACCTGATCTTTTAGAATTAAACTCATTTGAAAGAGACAGATGAATATGAAGATAAAATAATTCTTTATTGTTGCAGCAGTATTTTTTCAACTGTGACAGGTTATGCGATTATAGTATGCTCATCCTTTTAGTATTCTGTAATGTGTGACGTATTTGGCTGCTTTTGTTTTTTGTTTTTTTTGTTTTTGTTTTTTTTTTTTGTTAGTTGTGTTTGTCTTCGTCTTGTGAGCTCAATGTTGCTAGTGTCTCTAGATTGTCCATTCGTGATCTCCCATGCGGTTTTCCCTGACGTTTATGTATTCTTCTGACTGTGAAATTCATTTTCACCTGCAATGGGTAGAGCTTCGTTGTTAATGGGGAAAAATTGACACGTAGGTGGAAATTTATATTAGCACATGCCACAACGGGATATGTTATATATTACAATACAAATTATTGTTCGGCCATCATCAACTGCCACTCATAACGAGCTCGTTATCAGCTTCTGAAACATTCAAGAAACGTGACAGTCTCCATTCATAGACACTCGTTTATGCCCCGTATTTAAGTCTCCCCGAATTACCAGAAGACGCCCTTTTCGGAACAGCAGTACCACGCAGAGGCGAAGCTTTTTTATCATAGTTGCTACACCTCAATATTCCCTTTGGCGAATCAAACAGTGGACAATTCTTCTTGGGCATCTTATTTCATTCTAACATGCAATACCAATAACATAATATGCAAATTAAGCAATGATGGAAATATCTATATATGTATACATATATAACTTTTGCTTTTATTGTATGATTCATTGTATTCATGGCATATGATTCACATTGATATTCTAGCTTATTTGAGTATTTAAATCGATATATGTTGTCCGTTATTATTCCCCCGCGATAGCGGTGAGGGGATATAGTAATAGCGGCCGTCTGTCTGTCTGTCTGTCCATCCGTCACACTTTCTTGTTTACACGATAACTTGAGTAAACATGGATAGATTTGAATATTTTTTGCATGTCGCTTGTAATTATCATTATCTTGGATGGGTT
>MJUT01045343.1:870216-883406 GCA_002080005.1 Gigantidas platifrons | reverse complement strand
TGGGTTGTGGTCGTGGTCGTATGATGGATGGGTTGTGGTCGTGGTCGTATGATGGTTGGGTTTAATACTATCTGTTTAATGTCACTTTAGTAGGTACCAGTCGTATGTTAATATATTCATATACCAATTTTGTACTAGATAATTTAAGAAGTTATCTCCCTTTAATAGGTAAAAATGTACATAATTATCAAGTCTATAAAATATACTTAATTCTCAATATATCCATGGCGACTTTTTTTCTGCTAAAGGGGATGCAATAAAGTTGCTAAAACACCACTTAAAATTTATTTTACAATTTGTCAGCTATTTTTATGATAGATTAACTGGACTAGTACAATATATTACGACAGTGAACCAGCTTAGACCAAACCGTGAGCTACCGACTATGATCATGTGTATACAGTGGATCGATTCTGAAGCTCAACTACAATCTATGTAAATTTTAATATCCATGTCCACAATCCGTTTCTATAACAATTCGACTTGAGTAGTTCCAAACATCACAAAAGAGGTTTCCCTACAATGCAGCAGACCATTTCACAGTTTCTGTTTGATTAAAAAATAAGACGTTTTTGTTGGGTTTTGTAAATGAGTTATTTCCCTTATCCCTTAAAAATGGTACAAGAGCATCAAAAGGTAGAAAGAATTTGATTTCAGTGAATTTGTAGTTATTTGAAACCCAAAAAAATCATAGGATAACTTTATTGCAAATAGAAAATTCGCAAATTGTTACAAAATTAAAATTTTATACTGATTATGAAAAAACGGCATGTTATTTTCATTTAACTTTGCATGAAAGGAACCGTTTTGGTGGTTTTATAGGGACATAACTCGTATTAAAACGTGCAAAAACGCATAATTATAGATTGAAGTCGGAAATATACAGTAGGTTTATTATATTTCTTAATAGGATCAAAGGGGTCGTGATGGTATGGTAGTTGGATTTACAACTACCTATGCAATCAGTGACTATCACCACTAGTGTTTGAGTTCGAATCCCGCTCACGACGAGGTGTACTCGATACAGTATGTGATAAAGTTTGTCAGTTACTTGCGACAGTTAGGTGGTTTTCTCCGGGAGTCCGGTTTCCTCCACCAATAAAACTGACCGCCACGATACAACTGAAATATTATTGAAAATGGTGGTAAACATCATAGCCCTAACGCTAATAGGATCAGTGCGACATTTGGACATTTTTAAAATATTATTCGTACTATTGTTATGTAGGTGTAATGAATGATGATTACAAAAGTTCAGCAACAGAGGATCCCGCCGTTGCCAGTAACTACACACTGACAGGGACAGCCCCCAGTATTGTAGCAGCTCGTGTATCATATGTATATAACCTCCTGGGACCATCGATGTCTATCGATACTGCATGTAGTTCATCACTAGTAGCCATACACTTAGCTTCACAAGCTCTTAAAAGCAGTAAGTTCGATCATATTTTTTATTACAATTCTTTCTGCAGTTACGAACTATCCATTTAACCAGAGAGTTAAAATGCAATCTCCAATTTTCAATTGGAAACAAAAAGTCAAAATCAATATAAATCCACCCAATTAATATTTCTGCAATATTCCAATACAATCTAACAGAACGATTTTTTAGAAGTTTTATTTTAATATAGCCAATCTGGTAAAACTTTTTCCAATCGTGAATTTAAGATCCTCACTAAAACACGGTGAAAGTTTGTTAGTATTATTTTATATGTTCCTTTATACATTTGAAAGCTTTCCTTTTGGGGGAATACTTTATTTGTAAAGAAAAAAAAATTTGATAATCTACTGTTGTCAGCTACAATTCTATTCACAGAATCCCAACTTTAATATCAGTAATATAATCTTAAACGCCTTAAATGCCAGACATTCGAATAGTCCCCCAATACTATATTAAATCTTACAGGTCATTGATATACAAGAGACAGGGTATTCAAACATTAGTCGCAATGTGTGGATAACGAATTAAATTATTTGGTTTCATGTCCTAAATCTTCTGTAAGAAGCCAGTAGTCACGTGTGTTAACTTCCAGTGATCTTATCTATTTTAAGGAGACTGTTCAATGGCAATCTGTGGTGGAGTCAACAGTATATTATATCCTGATATCCTAATTCCCCTCGCAAAAGCTAGAATGGTATCACCCACAGGACAATGTCAAGCATTTTCAGATACAGCTGATGGATATATACGTGGTGAAGGGGGTGGAATTATTGTATTAAAGAGGTTGAAAGAGGTAGCCATTTAAAAAATATTACGACAATTAAAATAGGCATAGAAGGAATTATATTATTGTATTTTTTGTTTTTTGTTTGGGGGATTATAAATAAATGCTATTAACAAATGAACAATGAACATCGAAGATACTGATTTAATGCTAATTTATCAGTAGCGGAAATATTTCCATTTATCAAAAATGCAAAACGAATTTGAACAGGGGGTCATTTCGGTAATACAGATTAAGGTATGGTTAGATTATGCCCAATCTAAAGTCTTTTTGTTGACAATGTACAAATTATCTAGTGGATCAGGAACTGCTTACCTATCTGTAGCACATGAGTGTACCAAAGGATTTTAGCGTTAAGTGTAGTATTTTGAGGGCCATTGTGTGTCTATTTGGTCTGTTTCATTTGGTCATGGTATTATCTATCCTGCTTCAATAAGTGGTTTCTGGTTACCCCTTTGCTATATTCAATCTTTTCTCATGTATTATCTGTAGTCATTGCGCTATTTCATTACTTATGCTGTTGCATGAAAGTGTTTAAAGCCAATTAGTAATTTACCCGTCCATATTATCCATGAAATAATATCACATAGGCAGTGTAAGCTTAATTCATTACCACTTCTTATAATATAGGCTAGAGAAGACGGTAACAAAATATGGGCCACAATAGCAACGGGATGTAATCAAGATGGACGGACAATGACTCCCATTACAGCACCATCTGTTCAAATGCAGACTGAACTTCTTCAGTCAGTATATGAGGACAACAATGTCAATCCCAATCTAGTACAGTATATCGAAGCTCATGGTAAGTTTACATACGAAGTTCAATTGCAAGTAACCACATCAGCAGTGTAATGGTTAGCGTGCTTGCCTCGAGTGTGGAATATCGTGGGTTCAAGCTCCGGTCGGGTCAAACCAAAGACTATGAAATTGGTATGTGTTTCTTCTCCACTAAGCACACAACATTGATGAGAAAGCACAAAGACTGGATAGCTCGGAATCAGGATACTGTGTCTGATTTGGGGCGACATATCTATCTGCGGACGGTTGTTTCATTGAGTTAACACTATAAAAATCCAACTCAGCGTGTTGGTATAGTACAAAGTGGACCTCATCATCATCTCACTGAAAATTAACTTGTTCTCGCCATGATATGGCTGAAAAATTATGAGTTTACGTTAAACACCACAACCCTAACCATAGCACTCAATTGTAAGTTAGTTGATGATACTTCCTTAATCTTTTAATTTGATCAAATTATAGTAACATTAAAACTAATACCAAAATAGTTCCCTATCTGTAATAAAAAGATAGTCCGTCTGTATGTATAGGCAGGTTAGGAACGAAACCATAAAGCATTGAATAATACTTCGCACAAGTCATAATGGCTACGTATTGTCTTCGGATGTGACGAATTGTTCGGAGCATGGCAGGAGAAAACAACCCCACCTTTCGAACAACCAAATGGACTATTCGGATGCAAAGCAAACAAAACAAAAATATTCTATGTTCGATAAAGGACGACATAATTGTGTGCCACTGTAAATGCATGATTGGTAGATATCACATGTATTGTGCGGACACCATTGCTTTAATTTTAGATTCATTTTAGGTACTGGTACGCCTGTTGGGGATCCTATTGAAGCAAACAGTCTTGGCGAATTTTTTAAAGAGTACATGCCGGAGAATCAAGAGGGAATAAAACCATTGAAAATTGGCTCGGTAAAGACAAATATTGGTCATTTAGAATCAGCGGCTGGCGTTGCTGGCATTACCAAGGTGTTGCTGATGATGAAGTACGGGAAGATGGTCAAGTCACTACATTTTGAAAGACCAAATCCAAAAATTAATTTCCCGAAGTATAATATGGAAGTTTCGACAGATGTTGCGGATTGGTGTACTCTAGAGGATGGCACTCGTATGACATGTGTTAATTCCTTCGGATTCGGAGGTACAAACAGTCATGCCATCATTAAACAGTTGGCAACAGAAGGAGTACAGGAATCTAGAGAGGAAGAAGGACGAAAATATATAGTGTTTCTATCAGCCCTCGACAATGGTGGTCTTGCAAATAGCCTTTACCATTTTGCTCAGTGTTTACGAGACACGTCTATTGATAGTTTACATAGTATTGCATACACAAGTTCTTGTAGGCGGGAGCATTTCAAATACAGAGTAGCGTTGGTTGCAGAAGGTAAAGAGGAACTGCTGAAAAAGGCAGATGTACAAATGAAAACCATCTCAGACGTTAAACCACCTGGCTTGAATCCACCAAATATTATTTTTGTCTTTTGTGGAGTAGGGACCACGTGGACTGGGATGTGCAGAGAACTTTTAGAGACCGAAGCGGAGTTTAAAGCCGCAGTTTTACAAGTTGATAGTCTGTTGAGGGAATACACATCATGGTCTATTTATGATAAATTAAAACAGGGAGCTGACTTATCAAATCCATTTGTTGGTCATCTCGCAATATTCACATGTCAGATTGGTTTGGCAGAACTTTGGAAATATTATGGAATAATCCCAAATGTTGTGATTGGTCAGTCTGTAGGGGAAGTAGCCGCTGCGTACGCATCAGGTGCTCTGACACTAGAGAATGCTGTCAAGGTCATCTATCACAGATCTGAAATTCTGTCAAGAGCGACAGGTGGATCCATGTTTGTTGTTGGAAATCATGATACAGAAATGGTAGGAAACATGTGTCAGGAATACGATCAGAAGGTTAACATTGCTGTTTACAACAGTTCTGTATCGTGTACCGTCTCTGGAGATATCGATGTTGTGAATGAAATGATCAAAACCATCAAAACTAAAAGCGAAGAGGAAAATAATCCAGTATTCTTACGGGTATTAAATGTTAAATGTGCGTACCATAGTCACCACACAGAAAAGGCTAGCAAAGAATTAGAACATGCCTTAGAAGGATTAATTGGCAACTCTCCAAATATAAAACTTATGTCAACAGTTACTGGAGAAGAGTCTAAGCCAAACCAATTTGTTACAAATACGTATTGGAAGGAGAACGTTAGACAACCGGTACAATTTCAACAAGCAGTACAAAATTCGGCCGCTCCTTCAACATTGAACATATTTCTAGAAATTGGTCCAAAGCCAGTCCTTAAAGCACATTTAAGTGACAGTTTCAACGAATCAAAAGCTGTAGACTTAATTTCTATGAATGTAAATTCTGAAAGGGTTTGTATTATGGAATCGCTTGCTGCTCTATACATGTACGGAATAGATTTAAATATGGAACGCATCAATCCTTACACCTCAATAATATCAGACATTCCGAAATACATACCAAACCGAATGAAGTCATTATTTGAAGCGGACAGTACAAAACTGAGAAAGCAGGGACGGAATCGGCTGACATCGTCACATCCGTTCATTAAGAGACAGTCTGATGACGAAACGCCATTCAAGATCGACATAAGCACATCCTCTACGCCATACGTGTACGAGCACAATGTTGCTGGTAATATTTTAGTTCCAGGGGCATTTTACGCCGAAGTTGGATTAGAGGCAAGTAAGAATCTGTTAGAGATGTCGCCATTTAATTTGGAACTTGCTGTTGAATTTTACAGACCCCTACGTTTATCACCAGGAAGTCCCTGTGAGGCCTTTGTTATCTTGAAATCCTTTGAACCAGGAAATGATTTGACGTTCAATATTCAAACCGGAAATGACGTTATTGCTAGAGGATCGTCTGCAAAAATCAGAGAAGATTTCAGACTTAATTTGGTTGATGTTAAAAAGATAAGAGAGAGATGCCCAATATATCATCCAAAGGAAAAGACTTACGAAACCTTGAAGACACTGGGATTTTCATATGGTGAAGATCTGCAGATTTTAGGAGATGGATTTAAAAATAAAAACGAATGTCTTGTAGACGTGACACTTTCTGATTTACTTATGAATGATTTGAACACAACAAACCTCCACCCTGCAGTCCTTGATGGCTTATTACAGACTCCTGGAATTGTCCAGGATTTGATGGACGAACGACCTTCGGGCCAATTACTTCCGGCAGGTTTTGGAAAATTAATTTTACGGCGGGCTCCTGAGAAAAATATGCTTGCATACATGAATCTCAAGACGTTTTCAAAAGACGAAATAACATATAATCTTCTCCTTTTGCAAACGGATGGCATAGTTATAGCTGAGGTGAAAGATTTTGTTATTCGGTCCATTGAAAAATCTGATAGATCAAATGGTGACATTGCACACAAAATTGTCTGGACCGAGATAGAATTATGCACAGGTGCTAATTCAACAAGCACTGATTTGACTCAACGGGAAGAAGATGAAGAAACAATATCAGGCAAAGACAAAGATTGCAGTTTTCTCTGTAAATCTGAAACAGAAATTACCTCTGAATATTCCACCAATTCTGATACGGAACAAAATGACAAGAGTAAAGAAAACACTAGTGTCGACCACAAGGTCAAGGACAGGATATTTGTTTTCATATCACGTGATAAAGACACAGCTACGTCATTTAAAGAGCACTTAGATCATGACCTCGATATCATTTACTACATACCAAATGATACTACAAATGTTAAAGAAGAAATCTTAGAGAAACATTTTGGGAAGGAAAATGTTGTTGAAGAAAAAGAAATATGTCTACTTTTTGCAACTGGGCACATGGAGCAACGTAAACATAGTGGAGAACTATTATTTGATGATATAGTTAACGACTGTGATATTTTATTGACAATATTAAAATTCATGGCGGACAAACCAGAGCAGATACCAATGTATGTTGTGACTCAGAGCACGCAACCGATTGATATCGATTGTCACATGAATCTATTAGGATCTCAGTTGTGGGGGCTAGTCAGATCTGTTCTCAGAGAGCAAAGTTTTAAGCTGTACCTTGTGGATGTCGACCCTGGTATTAAGAATTGCATAGCTGAGTTGTTGAGTATACTAAGTGGTAAATGTAAGCAGTTCGATTGTCCGGAACTTGCAATCAGGGACGGAAACATTTTTCAAAATGAATTCGTCCTGCAACCATATTCTGAACGAATGCAAATACCAAGAATAAAATCTATTGATAAGCATTGCATTGCCGAATACAGAAGTATGCTACCAGACAATCTACAAGACACATTTTATGCCTTACAAGAGACAGACGATGACCTCCTTAGTAACTCAGTCAAGATAAAACCGGTCCAAGCCTGTCTTCATGATAAAACACTCTATCCGATAACATTTGAAAATGCAGTTGGAGCAGTTGACCTATGGCCGAACGATTGCAAGGACGGATATGGCGTTTTAACATTCGAAGTACTTGGTACAAGACTAGACAATGACTCTAAGAAAGTCAGGGATAATGAGAAATTTGTAGCTTGTTATCCACTCAAAATTCAATCAGTCATTAACGTACCAAAATCATGTGTTTCCAGTGTTAAAGATCTTCCGACATATGTCCCTGGAATGCTGCGAAATGCAGTCTTACTTTGGGATTTGGTAGATAAACTGCCATCCAAAAAGAGTTATTGCATCTTAACGGATGACGACCACCAATCAATGGCTTTTATATTGAAACAGATGATTGCATCACGCCGCTCTGGACCTGTTGTAGTGTTTAAAATGCATGAACTTCAGTCTCCTGACCAAATGACACATGTTATCATTCCGCTGTTAAAAATAGATCTCAGAACTGTTCATGGACTTGTGAATGCTGCTGTGAACACAAAGGTCATTGCATCGCTTAGACATTTTTTACCATTACAGGTGGAGCGATATGTTACTGCTAGGTCTCCACACATTAATGTTATAGCAGTCAATGTTGATGAAGTGCTGTTGAAATCGAGGCTACCACAAATAGTACCGTCCGTCATTACGTGGATGAAAAAACAAAAGCACAAATTAATGACAAAGGATATATCAAATATGGAACCATCCAGAACCGCCATCTTTGGTTTACCTGGGAGAGTTGTTAACGTAGAAATGTCTTCAGATATTAGCGAATGTGATATCAGAGTACCGGAAAATCTTATTTTTCGTAAAACTGCAGTCTATGTTGTAATTGGAGGTCTGACAGGACTTGGTTGGGAATTAATGAAATATCTGGCTGAAAAAGGAGCAGGGTTCATAATCAGTTTGTCAAGAAGAGAGCCATCAAATGATAAACAAGCTCAAATTAAAGAACTTTCTGAAAGATATGGGTGTTATATCTCAACTGCACAGACAGATATTACTAATATTGTGTCTTTGGAAGAAACATTCGAAGACATACTCTCAGAAATACCATATCCTATTAAAGGAATTTTCCAAGGAGCTGGAGTTCTTGATGATGCATTATTTGTCTCTATGTCAAAGGAGAAATTGCAGAAGGTTCTGCTGCCAAAGGTACTTGGAACATGGAATCTACATCTTGTCTCCCGTAACCTCCCACTAGATTATTTTTTGATGCACTCGTCCATGACATCAGTATTTGGTAACGCGGGTCAAACAAATTATGGTGCAGCAAACGCTTTTCTTGATACCCTTGCCCACTACCGCAGAAACATGGGCTTAAGTGGACAAAGCATTAATTGGGGACCTCTTAAAGTTGGAATGGCCATCAACGATGACAGCCTCGAACAAATATTAGAAAGGCGTGGTATGTTTTCACTCAGCATACCAGCCATCCGAAAATGTTTTCTAGAAGCCCTTAAGAATAACTCTCCACAGGTTACTTATGGGACGTTCGACTGGGATACAATTGCTTATGGTCTAGAGTCAGATGACATGTATTTGGTTAAACACAGATTTAGAGGGTTTGTGGACAGGATCTTAGAACAGAGGAAGACAAAAAGAAATGTTGCTCAATTGAACTTTGATCTGAATGAAATTATGTCATTATCAAAAGAAGATAGAATGAATGCAATACTGGAAGCGTTAATTATCCTTGCCAGTGAAGTCTTTGGTGTAGAAATGTCATTGTTGAATGAGGAGACATTAATATCAGCTCTTGGAGTAGACTCGATGTTGGCTATGACTTTTGCACAAACTGTGCTTAAAGTAATGCATGCTAAAATTTCTCTAGTCATGCTTCTCACTGACGGCACAACAATACAAACATTAGTAGAGTATATTAATAACATATTGGAAAACAGCGGAGGCGAAGAAGAACCTCATCAGAAGGAAATAGACCCATCCGTGTACAATTCAATGACACCATACGAGAAAAGAGCATATAATGGGTATCTCCGGAACAAATATGACCCGTCTTTATATATGTTTGGAGATGTTGTGGTTGATAGCGTAATAGCTATGCCTGAATATTGGCAGCCACTTATTGAGAAAATACATGTTAAATATCCAGCTTTGCGAACGCTATTTATCCCTGGTCATGATGACATTAGATATGGCGTCAAACGTGTTATCCTTGAACCAAATAATTGTAACATAGACTTTCGGATTGTCCCTAAATCACTTCTACAGCATAAGACACGCCACCCACCAAATGTGGACGATTATTTGTTTGATCCTGCACAAGATATACCCATGCGAGTGTTTTACGCTAAAAATGGAAGGCGAGCAATAATTCGCTTCTTGTTCAATCATCTTGCCTTAGATTTAAATTCAATATCGATGATCATGAAAGATTTGAAGCCAAATGCCCCTGTAGAAGACCAAGTGGATGCAATAGATATCGCAGCTCACATAGAACGGCGATTAATTGATGATGAAAAGCAGTTGCGCAGTTTTTGGGATACGGTCATTCCTAAGGAGTTAAAACCGATGTCTCTTACTACCAAAGGTGATATTTCTACTGATCCAAACTTCTTTGAATTTAAAAGAATCGAAATTCCACGAAAACTTGTGACACAGCTTAAACCTATCCTTGAAGCAAACAAGTGTTCTTTGTTCCAATTTTTCACGACTATGTTCGAAATTCTTTTGCACGTTGAACTGAGACAACCTACGGTTTCTATTATGACAACTATTGATTGCCGAATGTTTTTCCCAGAATTAAAAAAAGAAGCAAATCGTTTCACTAACAGGATACCATTATTTCTTCAGCTAAATGACAGCACCTTGCAGGTTGCAGAAATTCTTCAAAGAAACAAAACGACGATAATAGAATCCCTGGAATATGGTTATCTTCCCTTTATGGATATTATATCGGGTGTCAAAGATCATCCTGTAAACGAAATATTTCGACATCAAATAGTTATGGAAGAAACTGGGAAAATTTCTTCCTTGACGATCGATAATGGAAAACGCGTACCTCTTAAAGTAAAGAAACTACAGGTTGGGAACTATTACAATGAGACCATATTCTATGTATGGAATGATGCTCTAACCCAGAAACTGGAGCTAGAATTAGGTTGTAGTACCTTAATCATTGATGAAGACAGAGCTGATAATCTTCTCAAGTTTATGGTAATGATGATAGAGAGGCTCGTGGCTGATCCGGGAATCACTCTAGAGGATATGACGTCATACAGAATATCTACACCAATGGTAGACTCGCCAATTACAAAAACAACAGGAAATCGAAGCAATTCGAAAAATAAAAGTATGTATATTATTAATGAACTTATTTTTGGTGACTACTTTAAAAGTGCATTCAAATCGTGGTCGTGATCGTATGGTAGTTGGATTTACAACTATCTGTGCAATCGGTGCCTAACACCACTAAAGTTGTGTGTTCGAACTCGATACAACATTATGTGATGAAGTCTGTCAGTGGATTGCGACAGGTCTGTGGTTTTCTCCGGTTTCCTCCAACAATAAATCTGACCGTCATGATATAACTGAAATATTGTTGAAAGTGGCGCTAAACACCATAAACCAAACCTTAATTAAACCTTTAATATTGATTACCCTTATATTGAAACATACAGTAGTCCAACCCTTCAAAAATAACAATGGTCTTATGAGAAGGGTGGTATCTCTTGAGGGAACAATTAAATACCATTTTTTATCTTCGTATCTGGTCTGATAAGAGGGTCGGTTTGTGGTGGAAATGGCATTACTAGAGGGAACTACTGTATATTAGTTTATTTATAGTACGATAAATTCAAGGAATATTTGTAGTTCATTATGTTCAATATGTTAGTAAGGAGGGTTCGGGGTTTCTATTGTAAATTTCGAACCAGTTAAATCGGAATATTGTACCTTTTTGTCTTTGTCTCATCATGAAAGGGGATCCATAAACGACCAGATATTTTTTGAAGCGTCTATTCAAAACACAAAAACGCCTACATACTTTAGCTGTATCGTGACTACCAGCCTTCTTGTGATACGAAAACTCGAACAGTTATTGAGACGAAATGACAGGTGTGTCATGGCCTTTGATATAATAGTAACACCAAAGTAATTTAAACTTTAAAAAAGGTTCAGCAAAGAGGATTTTCGGTGTAAGGAGGAAACTACACGTTTTCTACCTCCTCTTTACCTACAGTAAAAGTAATCGTATCATCAAACAGTTTGACACCTAAATCTAATGTACTAAAAACGATGTTTGGTTCGTCTTTACCTTCAGTTGTTTGTAGTAGGGCTGATGTCTTATTTACGTTAATTGTGTTCGCTTGCTTATAGTGGTGTCCAATACATATTTTGTTGTGTTTTTGTTTTCTTCGTCTTGTGTGCACTATGTTGCCAGTTTCTTTAGCTCTAGATTGTCCATTTTTGATTGCCCATTCGGTATTCTCTAACGTTTATCTTGAAATGTAAAAACAAAAAAGCAATCATAGTTTTGTTCATTCAATGATTTCTTACATATTTGATATTGGCGTTAGACAACAATCACGCACGCATATTTGACAAATGCCATTTTTGCCTCGTCCCACCCATATTTGACAAATGCCATTTTTGCCTCGTCCCACGCATATTTGACAAATGCCATTTTTGCCTCGTCCCACGCATATTTGACAAATGCCATCTTTGCCTCGTCCCACGCATATTTGACAAATGCCATTTTTGCCTCGTCCCACGCATATTTGACAAATGCCATTTTTGCCTCGTCCCACGCATATTTGACAAATGCCATTTTTGTCTCGTCCCTATTTAGACTTATTTATTTGCTCTTTTAACATAAACCGGGCATGCTGTTTTTCAGACGTATTTATGAAACAGACAATGCTTGGATGGGATCATGAAGTTTACCTAGAACTTGGACAAAATGGTGAAGGATGTTTAAAGTGGGGTGCAAATCCTAATCAAATGACCAAGTCGATATCCTTAAGCAATATCCAGGATTTACAGATGATCGACACAAATGGTATGTATAACTCATACGATTTCTCTACTTATTGTGAGTTTGAATCACGCTCATGGCGAGATGTACTCGATACAACATTAGTGATAAGGTGTGTCAGTGACACCCGACAGGTCGGTGGTGTGCGATGGGTACTCTGGTTTCCTCCACCAATAAAACTGATCGCCACGGTATAACTGAAATTGTGTTGAAAGTGGCGTTAAACACCAACCACACTTCTTATTAAGATATCATTATGAAAAGAAAGTTTAAACAGTGACGATCATAAATCCACCAATATCAACACAATGAGCAGGTACATCTCATCTCGAACACAAAACAGAACACGTCACATGCCCATAAAAATCCATGGCTGGGGACGGGCAACAAAATGTCAGCTCATGTTATTGAAACAAAGAAATTATTTGGGGGTTAGGATCGTTTTGATTGATAGGGAGATAGACAGCAAACTAATGTTATTATACATTTGGCCAAACACTTGCATTCTAGAGACCAATCCAAAGTAAACAAGTTATAACAATAGACATTTTAAATCAGTAATTGGTATTACGTGGCAAAGGTCTCGTGTACAGTTATTTTGCGAGACTGGATTTCTCAGAGCAATATCTGATCGAAGAGATGTGAGATTCAGAGCAATGTCTGATGGAAGAGATGTGAGATTCAGAGCAATATCTGATGGAAGAGATGTGAGATACAGAGCAGTATCTGATCGAAGAGATGTGAGATTCAGAGCAATGTCT
>MJUT01045343.1:839267-861405 GCA_002080005.1 Gigantidas platifrons | reverse complement strand
AGTTCGTGTGTAGCATGCATACATCTAATTATCTTGCCAGATATATATATATATTTTTTTTTTTATTCTGAGGTCAGCATTTGTCTGCTCAGTTCTCGCGTATCTGATTATGGCATACATTTTGTATTGTGCCAATTTTTTGTGTACATGACTTAGTTAGTTATTTACATGTTGTGCTAAATTGTCAAGTTCAAACATGCATAATTGTAATACTAGTTGGCTCACTTCATTCAATATACACAATTGTTTACGCCTTTTATTCTATGCATTGATTTTTCACGATATGTTAAATTCAGCAGTTTAGAGGTTAAACCATCTCCGTAATAATTTGATAACAAATTATCTTCAATAGCAAATACTCTGGGTGTGGCGTTTGCCCCAATCTGCGGATTGGGGCTTTGGCGTTTTTTAGTTGCCACCCCTTTTTGTATTGGGAATCTTTATTGTTTTAAGGAGTGTATTAAGTTCTGTTTACATTTATGTATGTTATTTTAATCACACTCCTAACTTTATGTAAATATTTAGTCATTTATTTTGCTCAAGTTTTAATAAATGACATTTAATTCCTTAATAATCTCCATATATTTAAGCATGTGTGCGGCCTGGTCTGGATATTTTTCTATGAAAATTGCCATATATATATGGAATGCTGATTGCCACTCAGGAAAAGTTAGTGGGTCCTTTGATTTTGAAGGTTGCAAATTTTGCACTAGGAGCTGATTTTGAGAAATGGACAGTGATACATTTTCATCAGGCATATGTGAGACCAAAGACTTCAAATCAATGTATTCATTTAGCCAAACTCTGCTTTTAATTTTTTGTGAAACATTAGCACCAAGGGGAATACCTAGGCTAAGATCTTAATATTACAATTACCTAAACTAGTTGGCTCACTACTAAAAATTGAATTAACCAGAGCAACTAAAGGATTTGACTGTCAATCATTATTTGGTAATACATTGTTAGTTTGAGTACATGTAGGTTGTATAAATGAACTGTTGGTAGCTGCTACAGTCTGATGAACACTGACATTCTGTTGAGAAGGCACATGTTGACTTGTTGATTGAATATTCATATTACTGTTGACTGACTGATCGGACGATAATGGCGGAAGTAAATATGCAGTATGAGCTTCATCACATGAATTTGAATCTCCTGTTGACACTGTTGATGTATTTGCTATTGCGGAATTGTTCTGTTGCTTTATGATTTCAGACGCCAATTTTGAATAATCTATAGCCAGTGGTTGTGATGAAGTATTACATGTATTAAAAACCGAATTATCATTGTCCTGCTCTTCTGGCTCTGTTTCAATAATCCTTTGAGAATATAATGACTGTCGTTGTCGTACAGGTCTCTCAGAAGCAGTTGAATTTGCATTGTCAATGCGTTGTCTCTTTTTGGGCGGCATTGTCCAAACAAATGGCACACTGTGTAAAAGATAATAAGTATATAATGTACAATTATATATTAAAAAAAAAAACAGTCTTTGTACTGACCCATTCAACCACAAATATGCGAAAGTAAGTAAATGCAGGTGTACCCAGTACACTAACAATAATTATTATGACAGATATTTTACCCATCAAAGTACATCTGTAGCCAGAGACAAATTATTAAACAGAGTACACATTACGTGCTGTGCGCCCTGGCATTTTGATAGAAAGTGTACCATGTACACTAAATGTAATAATAACACATTTATAGCAGCATGAACCTTGTACGCACCTACTACAATGTACGTGTGTATGTAACAACAGTTATTTAAAACATGAGTACCCAGTACTCAATGTGTACCCTGTACACAAATAAATTGTAATATAAAACATGAGTACCCTGTACACAAATAAGCAGTAACCAGTAACATGAGTACCCGGTACTCAAATGTGTACCCTGTACACAAATTAAATATAATAACAAATATATATAACCCGAGTACCCGGTACTCAGTGTGTACCCGGTACACAAATATATATAACAGTAATATAAAACGGGAGTACCCGGTACTCAACGTGTACCATGTACACAAATATAATGACATAATTTACAACACGAGTACTTGGTACGCTGTGTAATTTGTTCCGTTTGTTTGCCAATATTTAATGTACACCAAGGTACAAAATGTAAGTCTATTTATGAAAAGCTAAATCATGAACCTTACCTAATAATTAAATAATATTGCTGGCATGTAATACAGCTGTTCTGACACTTCTGTGGTATTTTATCATACCCTGCTGGTTTAAATGTGTCCCAATCAATCCTATCCAAATTGACAATCGCCATTTTATAACTGGTGACCACTGGTCAATTTATCAATATTTTATCCACAAACAGGCGGAATAAAACGTTCTCCTTTAGCCAAAACACGTAGCTAATGATAAAGAATTAACGTATATATATATATCCAGTTACAAATCTCAATGGCACATAAAAAATAAAACAAAGTTTGTGGATAAATGAAACGTGACTTCACTTTCTAATTATGTAAGTGAACAATGGCACGTGACCTATTCCTTGAATTTGATTGGTTACTAGTATTTACTATTCCAAAAATAGAATCATAACACAAAATGTATTGATGAATTAAATTACTCAACTGATAACAAAGCATGAAACTATTGTTGCATAACCAAATAAGACCACAATTCCGTCTGTGTTAAATAAAAAATTTCATGGGATGAAATATAATTAACCTCAGTGTTTATTACCGTTATCTAAAGACTGGACAGTTTATTTAGACACTTGTTAACCTCAGTGTGTATTACAATATAATGAGATTTAAATGCATAAAATTTAAATCGTTTATCCAAGTGTCCTCGAATTTAGCCGTTGTTGTCGATCGTGATTGTTTGGTTATTCGGTATTTTATTAAACCTTGTTGGGATGACGTCATTTGTACGTCCTTTTTGAAATAGTATTTGGAGGGAGAAGAAGCCTTGAAAATAGTATTTGGAGGGAGAAGAAGCCTTGAAAATACAGACATCTGTAATCGACCAAAATCGTAATGTATGGTATTCAAATACACATTTAAATGTTTTAAAACAAATCTTCAGAGGTTGATTGACATGTTTATAGCATTAATTTTGTCGATGGTCGGAATAATTAAGCGTATTGTCAATCGAGGCGGAAAAAGAAAGAAAAAATAAGGAATTCGCCATGCTCTTCATTAAAAACAACGCCCTATTCCGTGACCGACAACCAAACTTCATGTTACACATTAAGATGTTTAAATGATTAAAGAGTAACATGCTATTGAAAAATATACCCTATATAAAAAAAACAAAAACAAACAAAAAACGGCATGCACGCCATACTAAGCCATGCCTAGGCCACTGCAAAACAATACATAATAATAATAAAACTGGCAACGGATCACTAACAGAGATAGAGCGACTGAGTATATATTTATCTTGCGAAGGAATCGAACCTTTAAAAAAAATGGGGGGGCATTGCTTTTGGAAAGTGAAATCGAGGGTAACTCGGCTAAAGCGACACGCATAAGGAATATTTTTAATGGTGAAAATATTGAAATGTGTAGATCTCCGCTAATCATGACAACTACAAATATTCTAACCAGTTGTTTAATGTAAGCGCCTATTAACTTTGAGATAGTTCTGTTTCAGAATCATTTCTTTTTTGTGTTTGCTGAGAATCGAAGAACTTCAAGAAGAGCAAATTCACGGAGACTATCTACTTAAAAAAAAACTGAAAAATCCTAATGTCGGGGAGTATTTTAATATCGACAAAATTGTTGTCATGTTACATGTATTATGAATGCCTGGCTACGCACGTAAAGTGAAGTATTTTTAGAATGGTAGCCGCCGTAATCTGCAGCGTGGTTTAAATACCGCGTGTTCAGATTATTATGAGATATGTGCTCAACGAGTTTTAAATTGGTTTATAGATCGAATGCTGATTTAGACACAATAAATGATTATTAATCTGTCAGTTTGCTCGATCAGGAGCGCCGTACTTTCAGGTTTGATTTCTCTCCCTCCCCCTTTTTGAGATCAATTTATGATTTCCAAATGTCGCCACGTCCGTGATACATACACAAAATAATAATATTGTGATAAAATCAAATGATGCACTTGCTTATCTAAGCCAATGTTGAGACATAACAGTTCTGCAAAGTTCGGCCACAGCAACAACAACAAAAAACAAACAAACTTTGTCAGTTTGTGACTTGAGTCACATATGCCCATCATATGGGTACACATTTACTGCAAAGACAGCGATTGTTTTTAATTAACAGATACATATAGATAAAATATTTTAAGAAGCGTAGTGTTGGTATTTTGTGCCCATGGAATCGGTCTTGCCCATAAGAAAATGCATGCATGGTGCAATTGCGTTCAGGTCACTAGTAAATTTGCTCACATTTTTTTTTTTCGTGGCAAAACAACTGCTGGTGCTTCACTTGGTATATAATGTATTAGATATGTTTAACCCAGTTTAGTATATACCTTTGTATACTGATGTTGCAGATAACATGATTATCAGATAAATTTCAGTATATAAAAGGGTATATACCGATGGTGGAGAAACATGATAATCGGACAAACTTTATTTTATAACAGGGTATACAGATTTGGCTTATAACACATTCTCAGATAAATTTCGGATACAATGTATAACATGGTATGCAGTCGTTGCATAATATAATTATTATAAATTTAAGCATATAAAGTAGTATACCTATGTTGCATGTAACACGATTATCAGATAAATTTCAGTATTGTAGTGAGCATTTACGGTACATATATCTTCGCTCTTCAGAGAGGAGGTAGAATTGTGAGAATCTGGGAATGGCGTGCGTCGTCAAACAGTCAAGAAGGCATAACAATTATATTTTACAGCCGTATGTCGGCGTTGCTCTGTTATATATGTAAATATTTAATTAGTTTCCAAATACAGTTGATTATTATAAACTTTATTTACTTCTTACACAAAACACAACCTTACAGTATATAACATTGGTATACCGATGGTTGCAAAGACATGATTATCAGATAAATTTCAGTATATAAAGGTGTTGTACAGAGGGTGCATAAAACATAATTTCAGATGTGTAATTGATATGTACTAACCTTATTATCAAGTTTAGCTGATATGTCTTATCTTATTATCAGATGTCTAACTGATGTGTACTTTATATCGCATTTTCAGATGTTTAGCTGATATGAACTTGTCTTATTATCACATGTTTAATTGGCGTGTACTTATCTTATTTTCAGAGGTTTTGCTGATGTGAACTTAAGTTATTATCAGATGTTTAACTGATGCGTACTTGCCTTATTTTCAAATGTTTAACTGATAGGTACTAACTTATCAGAGTTTGGCTGATAATTACTAACCTTGTTATCAGATGTTTAGGTGATATGAACCTACCTTATTATCAGATGTTAAACTGATGTACTTACCTTATTATGAGATGTTTAGATGATATGTACTTGTATTATAATCAGATGTTCAGCTGTATGTACTTGTCTTAATTTCAGACGTTTAGCTGATATGAACTTGCCTTATTATCATATGTTTAGCTGATAATTACTAACCTTATTATCAGATGTTTAGCTGATATGTAGATCTACCTTATTATCAGATGTTAAACTGACATGTACGTATCTTTTATCAGATGTTTCGCTTATATGAAGTGTCTTATTTTCATATGAATAGTTGATATGAACATATCATCTTATCAGATCAGATCTTTAGCCGATAATTACCAACCTTAATATCAGATGTTTATCTTTTTCCAGATATTTAGCTGACATGAACTTGTCTTATTATCAGATGTTTAACAGATATGAACTTACCTTAATTTCAGATGTTTAGCCGATATCCGCTTACCTTATTATCAGATGTTTAGCTGATATGTACTTATCTTAATTTCAGATGTTTAGCTGATATGTACTTATCTTATTATCAGATGTTTAGCTGATATGAACTTGCATTATTGTCAGATGCTTAGCTGGTATGAACTTGTTCGGACATTGTTTCGGATGTTTAGCTGACAATTACTAACCTTATTATCAGATGGGTAGTTGATGTATTTATCTATTTTCAGATGCTTAGCTGATGTGTACTTATATTATTATCGGACACTTCGCTGATATGAACTTATCCTATTATCGGATGTTTGGTTGATATGTATTCATATTATCATCGGATGTTTAGCTGATATGTAATTATCTTATTATCAGATGCTTAGCTAATATTAACTTATCTTCTTGTCAGATGTTTGGATATGAGCTTGTATTATTATCGGATGTTCGGCTGATACAGTATCTTATTTTCAGATGTTTTATTTCAGGTTTAGCAGATAATTACTCGCCTTACTCAGTCTTCGAAATTAGACTTTAGAATTTACTGGCCCGAAAACTTCAAAATTAGAATATTTATATAGATTCTATTGAAAAAATTTGGCAAAAGTCACTGGTCCGAATAAATGGTCACTGGCCGTGGGCCAACGGACCACTGCTTACTTTCAGACGTTTAGCTGTTGTGTATTTATCTCTTATTTTCAGATGTTTATCTGATATGAACTAAGCTTATTATCAGATGTTTAGCTGATATAGCTGATGTTTACTTACCTTATCTACAGATGCTTAGCTGACAAGTACGTATATTATTTACAGATGTTTAGCGGACACGTACTTATATTATTTTCAGATGTTTAGCTGCTATATATGTACTTACAATTTTATATAATTTTCAGATGTTAGCTATATGTACTTACCGTGTTATCAGATATTTAGCTGATACCTACTTATATTATTTTCAGATGTTTAGCTGATATGTACTTGTATTATTTTCAGATGTTAGCTGATACGTAATTATATTATTTTCAGATCTTTAGCCGATATGTACTTATATTATTTTCAGATTGTTAGCCGATACATACTTGTATTAATTGCAGATACGTAAATTAATTTAAGATGTTTAGCTGATTCGTACTTATATTATTTTCAGACTTTTAGCCGATATATACTTATATTAATTTCAGATGTTTAGCTGATACGTACTTATATTATTATTAGATGTTTAGCTGATATGAACTTATGTTATTATCAGATGTCTGTTGTGCCATTGATGGCATGCCGGAAAACCAAATAAAATGCTCTGGCAGGTGGAAATCAAAGGTTCACAAGAAATACGTATATCAGAATATAGGTAATTTTGTCAGATCTATCTTGGCTGTAAGTAATGTTCATAGTTAATTTTATTTTCTCTTTTGATAGTTTTGTGTAACCTTAATACTTGGGAATTGGCATCTAATTGCTATCTACTAAAACAGGTGGCGTTGATCTGGGGCTATAAGTTGAATGGTAAGAATTACACAATTATAGCACAGTTTAATTGAATTGAGCAAATTTGGCTGCTTAGTTTAGTCGAATTACACATTTATAGCCAATTTGGCCTGGAATCTACTTGTTATGGATTACAGAGTTAAACGTTATATAGCACAAGTTATTTGAATTGAGCCAACTTGCTGGATTAGTTTAGTTTGGAAATTATTATAGGTGGAGTTGTAAGAATTACACATTTATAGCCAATTGGCTCGGAATCCATTTGTTATTGAATACAGAGTTATATAGCACAAGTTATTTGAATCGAGCCAATTTTGCTGATTTAAAATTTTAAGTACAGGTTAAAGAGTCATATAAGAACATTATTGTCACTGGAAGACCCTCCAAATTATATAATGTTTCATATTGGTGGAAATGATCTTGGATGGAAAAAGTTAGGACTTTGACAAGTTGTATTTATGATTCAGGCACCAATATTTTATTGCGTGAATTTCTGATAGCCCCTCTGTTTCGAGAACATTAGTTTCTCTTAAGATGTAAGCATTTGGTTAAAATTTTGAAAGTGAAAATTATTCACTATTACAAACCATATAGTACATGTGTACGGCACAATGGCCACAGCTTGCGCAGCTCCCCCCAATTTATTGGCGGTTGTCACGACAATCAAGCTTTCTTACAACTGAAAGCTTGCTTGCCATTCCAATATGGCCGGTTTCGCTGCGTTAAACGAAGTATATCAGTGGACATATTGAATTTAACATTTACTTCCGATGTCCGGGGTTAATTACTTCCGTTTAATTTCTGCATATTCTCATATATTTAAGACTGCTAGCGTTAGCCACTGATTTCCAGGGCTAATTGCTATCCGACAGTCATCATTTTTCATCTATGATCTGCCATTGGAACATATTCGGCGATCAGCATGGATAAACAAACATTCAATTTAATCATTTTAAGGTCAAATTTTTATCATATGACATTTTACTCAATTTACAAATTATCTAGTCATATTCAAATTTAACAATTGTAACATATGACATTTTACTCAATTTACAAATTATCTAGTCGTATTCAAATTTAACAATTGTAACTTGTGAATAAATTGCTGTGGCCAATTGTTGCCAAACCTTTATTGATTGTTTTGTTTTTTATGAGGGCATCTAGGGATAATGAGATTTAAATGCATAAAATTTAAATCGTTTATCCAAGTGTCCTCGAATTTAGCCGTTGTTGTCGATCGTGATTGTTTGGTTATTCGGTATTTTATTAAACCTTGTTGGGATGACGTCATTTGTACGTCCTTTTTGAAATAGTATTTGGAGGGAGAAGAAGCCTTCAAAATACAGACATCTGTAATCGACCAAAACCCACCCACCCACTCCGCAAGGAGTGCACCTTTGTAACATATTCTGCTTTGGTTTTATATATTTTAACAGGTTGTGTCAGTAAATGGTATATTTGTAATGAAGTACAACTACCCAGGAAGAAGGCGTCGTCCACCATTGGTTCGATTTAAGGATAAAAAGACGTTGAAGCTTTTCATATTGCAAACTAGGGCTAAGGGCACTCCGACATTGTGGATGTGCTTGCTTATCCCACGAACTTGTAGCTGTTTTAAACCTGCTTGTATACAGTATATGGCCGCTTTCGCTGCGTTAAACGAAGTATATCAGTGGACATATTGAATTTAACATTTACCTCCGGGGTTAATTACTTCCGTTTAATTTCTGCATATTCTCATATATTTAAGACTGCTAGCGTTAGCCACTGATTTCCAGGGCTAATTGCTATCCGACAGTCATCATTTTTCATCTATGATCTGCCATTGGAACATATTCGGCGATCAGCATGGATAAACAAACATTCAATTTAATCATTTTAGAGTCAAATTTTTATTATATGACATTTTACTCAATTTACAAATTATCTAGTCATATTCAAATTTAACAATTGTAACATATGACATTTTACTCAATTTACAAATTATCTAGTCATATTCAAATTTAACAATTGTAACTTGTGAATAAATTGCTGTGGCCAATTGTTGCCAAACCTTTATTGATTGTTTTGTTTTTTATGAGGGCATCTGGGGATAATGTATCTTATACACTTGAAATCGAAATATTAATTAGTCTTAGGATTGATTGCGGCAACCCCGGGGTATAGAAATGGGACCGAGAGCTACTTCGGCTTGAATGGGCGTCCGTCGGTTGTGCGGGATGTATGAATTCACAACCAACCCGTCCTTCGGATGAGACGTAAATAAAACCGATGTCCCATGTTGAGAGATTGCCACCCTCTTCGCACGTGAAAGAATCCAGTGTAACAGCTCATGATGAGCATTATGCTCATGATGAGTGGTCCATAGGAGACCTGTTGCACTGGCTAAATTATCCGTCCCTACCCATCACCTTTCCTTGTTTCGAGTACCGTGGCGTTTACATTTTTAAATGTTCTAGTCCTGAATATAGCTGAAAAATTGCTCGTTGGACGTTAAACACCAATCAATCAATCAATCAATCAATCAACCGAAGTATCAGTTCAGATAGTTTTAATAGTAAATGAATGAAAATAGTACTATCTTTTTATTCATGAAATTTAGCCTTGTAACAATGGTGAAATGGATTAAATATTTGAACTGATACTTTGTATATTATATTAATGGCGGAATGTGATACAGATGTTGGCAAGGCACCAGTCAAGCTAAGAGGAAAAAGGAAGAGTGGAATCACTTTTGTACCGCTTAAAGGGCACACGCTTTGCTGTGAACAATACACATTAGAACTTCCCATCTACCCAAAAACTCAGAAATGTTCTTCGAAAAGTATTTATTCCGTTGGTATCTTCAAACTCTTCTTATAATTATCCAGAAGTATAATTACGCATAAATACAATGAAAAACAAAAAGCACACTGGCGGAATATTTCCAAGATGTTATAGAACAGTCGTTGATAGAAAAAGGCAAAATACCTGTTACACACAAATACATGAATGCATTCTTTTTGTGGTTTATATAACAGAATGTAAGCAACAGGTAATAACTATGAAATAATACACGCAGAAACGAGAGATTGCACACTTTAAATCTGGGCGGTAGTTTTATTACTCTCAGAGAGCCATGCAATACTCAACGACCTAGATGTGATATTGCATGGCTTCATGTTATAAATAATTTGTATCATGGATTTCAGAGTTACACAGTCAAGCTCGAAAAATCTTGACAAAAATTACATACAGATGTACCCGTTCACTTTCCTGACTTGTTACATATACGTAGATACAAACGTTATGGGGGTTAAACTAGTTTTATGAGCCCAAACCTCCCTATACGATACAAGGTTTGAACAGCGTTTCTCTTTATCTTGTGGATACATAAACAAGTTGTGATTTATGAAAACACATCGGTAAAGTGTTCATCACATGTCAATCTACCCTTACAAAAACACATTAATATATTATTAGGGGATAAAATGATAATATTCATGTCATTTTTGTATTTACCATATAATAATATTTGTCTTTTATTATAATTTAAATGACATATATACTTTCCCCTATTTTTATCAATGACTAAAGGATCGTATGGTAGATGGATTTATAACTACCATTATTCTTGAATCTCACAATAATACAGTAGTCATAAATCCATCTACCATACGATCACGACCAACGATGGCCATGAATTAAACTGGATCTGACTATTTTGTCGTTTTATTTATGAACGCGCATGCTATCAGCTCGCACAAAATATACATAAAAAAATTATGTGATTGTAAAAACACAGAGTTTTTATTGGATATCTTATAATAATCAAAGAATATTTATTATTAAATATTAAAACTATAATATAAGCACACATGAAATATGAAAAAAATAATAATGAATATTTATTATTAAATTTTAAAACTATATAAGCACACATGAAATATGAAAACATAATAGTTACTATTTATATTAAATTTTAAAACTATATATATATGAAATATGAAAACATAATAATAAACTTTAAAACTATTATAAGCACTACATTTTGAAACATATAAATGTCAATGAAATTAGCCTAGGTGAAGTAGTTCAGATGCCTGGTCTATGTAAGTCATTAAGTCGATGTGGTTGTATGTAAATCTCTGCTTCAGCAACCTTAACCGACTGTCAATGTTTCTGTACTTCCTTGGTCTTGGTCGTTGTGTTCCCCCTGCTTGAAGTTGCAGTCTATGTATTTCATTTGAAGCCTGGATATCCTTGAAAGCCTTGATGATGGTGTGCATGTTTGGGTGACAAAGTTGAACTTTCTTCTTGGCTTTCCCATGCCATGCTTCAAGGTGGTTGGTTGTTCTAGGGCCCTCAGTGTTGAAGTGATTCCAAACAGTATGGTCGGCAGGTCGCGTTCAGTCCACTGGGTTATGATGTAGTCTGTAAATGGCGTTGTGTCTACTGAAATGTTGGTAACTTCTGTACTACTAGTATTTATTTCGAGTCGGCGTCCCATTGATCATCTCTCAACTTTGTAATCTCTTCTTGGTAGATCGACTGCACGGGTCTGATTTCATTCTGGCACCTGTCGCCGATGAAATTCATAATCTCCTTGGAAGCAATATTGGCCTGATCAGCAGGATGGTTGTGTGGATATTGTCCATGTCCAGTGATGTTGTTGTTCTTAGTGTTGGTGTAGCTGGGCAAGTGAAGATGGTACATCTCCAGTAGGTTCTCTCTACACGGAAAAACTTTGTTCTGTACATGAAACCATTGTGTGCTAAGTTGTGTCCACCTAATCTGTTTCTTATGAATTTGATGTCTAGTTGTGCATTTGCCGTGACTGAATGTAATGATCTTGAAGTTAGATATTAGGGGTATATATACAAAAGTATGTCAGCTTGGGTATGAATAACAATAACTAGATCAGCTTGGGTATGAATAACAATAACTAGATCAGCTTGGGTATGAATAACAATAACTAGATCAGCTAAAGCTTCTCACTTTGATGTTGGTATTTAGCTTGGACAGGGAGCCCTTGAACCATCTGCTCTCTATATGTTAAAGTTTTAATTAATGGCTTATTTTCTTATTGGATTAAAAAAAAAATGAAACGAATAAATTATAATATTTCTCATTTATTTTGTCATTTTCTTTATTTCAATTTTCTTTTTAAAATCAAAATATTTTACTTCATTTTCATTTTATCTTAATTAAATATAGCATGTCATATTTCACTTATTAATTACTTTTCTAAAACTAAATTACAACAAATATATTATTTTATTTCTTATTAAATTTGTCCTTTTCTTTATTTCAATTTTTCTTCATAATATATATATATAATTTTTTTTAAATAATTACAAAAAATATTTTATTTCATTTCTCATTACACTTTAATCAAATTTAGCATATAATATTTCACTTATTAAGGGTGTAGACCTGGCTTACCCTTAAAATTTTCCCATTATTCAAATTTTTTTTAATTTACATCATGGAATAGTTATGTCTAAGTACATTATCTGCCAAAGTTTCAAAAAATTTCACCGTGCCGTTTTCTCCATAGCACATCCTAAATATAGCAGTTTTGGGGGTATTCTTGACGCCAGATGGTAATACTAGTTTCGGAAAATTCTAATAGATATCCACATTTATTTCCGATTGAATGGGAATATTTTGGCTTGAATACACTTGAGAGTGTTGTTGTTGACTAAATATGAAATATCTAGCATATCTGAATATTCTGTTTGGAGATAATCACGTGCAAAACAGTGGAAACGGCAAAAAAGGGGGATGCCCTGAGGACCACCTTGGTATTAAAAATCGAATTAAAAAAATTCCTGTCAATTAATTTCCACCAAAAAATGTCACACTGAAGAATAGACATATAGACATCATTGCACCAAATTTTACAAACTTTTACCGTCAGATTTTTTAAATATTTAAATTTATGTTTTTCATGGATGGCACCCAGAACAAAATGATAATTGTCGAGGAAAGTTATCACACACCCATCCTTTGCTAGTTTCTTTGTTTTTGAGATAAAAAATAACTAGTTACCAATAATAAAAAGCTTTTGAATTCTTATAATTCTTATAAACAGTGGATGTCCAAATTACCAAATGACTACATTTGTCTTTTTTATTTTAATGTCAGCTAGGGAGGGGGGGTGGTGGTTTGAGGGTAACTCTACTTGATTAATTCATTACAAAAAAAGAACAAACAAAAAAACACAGACAGCCACCCAGCTTTATTGTTAAATTTCTTCAAATTCTGTGCTCCAGTTGTATTCGTTTGATTCTGGTTTATTCTTTAGTTGTCTTAGGAGAAGGGGGCGGCGGTATAAGAGAGGATCAGATATTACAATTTTTTCCCCAAACATAACTTTCTATTTTTTTACTACCATAAAATGAATTTGCTCTACAGTTTCATGATATCTAAGATTCTGCGGCTCTTTTCACAAAAATTCTTACGATAAAAAATTGTCGTAAGTGTAAAACTAAGATTAAAAAGAGTTTCACAAAAATACTTAAGATAATCTTAAGTGTAAAAATACTCCTAACTTTACGTGTAAAACTACCCTGTCGTAAGTGTAAAATTTGGATCTTAAGAGAAATAGTTGTCTTATCTTTTATCGTAAGTGAAAAAAATCGAAAACAAATCTGGTTAATTCTTTTAATTTTATATTTCAAATTGGGAACGATCGACAATCGAAAAGACTACTAGCAAACTTGGTTTTTAAAAATTCTTCTTTTTATTATTGTTATTTTTTATTTAAAAAGAATGGAATACGGGATTTTCTTCTAGATATCTACAGTCTCCGCTTACAAAAGTTGTGTATGAACAGTCGCTTTAGGACTGGAAGTTTCTGGATCCAATGATATCGTTTTGATTTTGCCTTATATTAGTAATTTAATTGATTAATTTCTGGCAACTTCGATGATCATCAAACACTCTGGCAATTGTAACCGGGGTGGTTTTCCCTATATATTGGTGCTGGTGTTTCTTGACTTTAGTGATGACAAACTCCCAGTTACGATATATAATTTATTCACTTAATCCAAATATTCAATAATTACAATGGACAATATCAGCATAACAATCTGAATCCACGACAGTAATTCTTACTAGTTGTCGATTAAGTAAGTCAATAAGTTGTTCTTAAGTTGTTGATGAACATCAAATTTTACACAAATATTTATACCCTTAAGAATTTAGAAATACTACAATTAACAAACATGTTGTGACATTGACATTGAGTAACAATATTCACTCTAATTAATACAATAGATATAATTTTTACTATTTCTCTTATTAAATTAATATTTCTTCATTATATTATTTTTCACACGATCTGTTCTATTTGTTTATGGTTACAATATTCATGTCATTTGTATCACAACGAAGTGTCAACAATTAAAGTATCAAAATATTAAATATTTGCTTCAACATGTCATTCTATGAATTTTCTAAACAATGATTCCAAATTAGTAATAATTAAGATAAAATATTCAGAATATAAAAATAATAAATACACTTTTTAGATAAATGTCCAAAATAGAATAAGTCCAAAAATCACTCGGTGATAAAATACATAAACTTGTGTACATTCTCCTGTTATATTAATATAAATATATAACAGGGATATTTATTCGTCTTCGTGATTATAGATGATAAACACATCTCAGAAAAATCCGAATAAATTTTCATCAGTAAAAGAACAAGTGTTTAATTCTATGTGGGATGGGATTTATTGGAAAAAAAGGGGGGGTAAATATTTTGCTGACAAATAAGCGATAAAATGAATCATATGAAAAGGTTTTTTTTTCACACTCCCTTAAAAAAATGTATTTGATATGTTTAACATATAGTGTTATTTAAGGAACAACCATTTAATTTTTAACGCGATGAACGCGGGAGTGGGGGGCGGGGTATATGCTTTTCTTTGTTTATTTTATTTTATCTAATTTTATTATTATAATTTCCAGTCACCCCATTTTGCCATGAAAGATGTTTGTAGGAGGTCTGATGTCTTATTTACGTTATTTGTGTTTGTTTGTGTATAGTCACTGGTTTCTATGTCTTATTTACGTTATTTGTGTTTGTTTGTGTATAGTCACTGGTTTCTATGTCTTATTTACGTTATTTGTGTTTGTTTGTGTATAGTCACTAGTTTCTAACACATGTTGTGTTATGTCATGTTTGTTTTTCTTCGTCTTGTGTACCCTAAGATACCAATGTATCTAGATTGTCAAATTTTGATTGGCACTTCGGTATTCTCTAACGTTTATTTAAATGTGTGAAATGGTTTATGAGAAGAAGCTGTTTCTGTGGTGCCAGTAATCGTAAATTATAGTTAGACACTAAGCCTAACCAGGCTGGTGGTCTACCCTAGTAACATTTGGACATGATATGGCTTGTAAATTTCAAACGGTTTCTGTGAATGTTGTGTGTTCGAATTTGGCTGATGGTGAGGTACACTCGATACAACTGTTACATTAAGTGATAAAGTTTGTCTGTGACTTGAGACTCCAGTTTCCTCCACCAATAAAACTGACCGTCACGATATCACTGAAATATTGTTGAAAGTGACATTAAACACCATAACCATCTTATTTGAAACTAAGGTGTGTGGTTGTGACTATCTTTTATTTTTCATCGAGCCAGCAGAGCGCCTTCCATGGAATATTCTTACAATATACCGCCTACGTGTACATTAACCACTACATGCATCACCTCTAGCTGTCATTTCATTGGTTGACCCCATGACTGACATGTGTTATGGGGAATAAACCACGCCACTATACTCTGCTTACGAACATCATGGGACGATACTAAATTAGTCCAGTCAAGTAGCATCAATTTGCAGTCCCGCAGTAAAGGAGGTAATCTATTTTACACGACATGTGGCGGAGGCTATAACTGAATGTAGAGATACAAAATTAATGTCTGGAATCTGTTATGTTCTCTCTCCTGGAGAGTGCAACAATATGTACCATTCCCTGGCTGTCGTGGTCGTGGTCGTGGTCGTATGGTAGTTAGATTTACAACAACCGGTGCCTATCACCACTAAAGTTGTGAGGTCGAACCCCATTCATGGAAAATCGTACTAGATACAATATTAAGTGCTTAGATTCACTGACACACTTTACCACATAATGTTGTATCGAGTGGGATTTGAACTTATATAACGTTAGTGGTGATAAACACTGATTACACAGGTAGTTGTATCTTATTCTAGTTAATAAATTTCAAAATATACATAAAGAAAGACAATCACACAATTTGTTTGTTTTATTCCTTAAATAACGATTGAAAAACAACAAATCATACACGTATCTTATCAATGACTATATCTTAGTGTATATGTTTGGTGCAGAAAGGTCATCATCAAATTTTACCCCTTTTTAATTCTAGTACTTGACAGCCTCATATTTTCAAAACACATGAATTTATCGTGGATACATGGATGTTAATTACAAATGTGATTCATTTCAGGTTTGTATATTCGTTTTTGTCATCACGCCCACGCATTCGACTCTTTTCTACTTCTGCCGTTAGATCTGCCATTTGGTTTTCCTCTTTGGTTTGGATTCTTTCTATTCTGATTGTCTTGCTTTGCTCGTAATGTAGATTTTCGTAAGTAGAGTACCAGTACAAGAGCGACGACACCGAAAACCAGACATACAAACGTCAGAGAGAAACAGATTAGCTGAAATAGACCGATACAGCTACTTCCGGCAACAACGCCTACAAAAGATAATATATTTTGTATTCGTTTGTCTATGAAAGGAGATAAATTGTGTAAAAAATCACAAGCCCATTTTTCTGTGTTCTTGTATGCGATGTTTTAGCAATAAATTGTTTACAATGTTTCCTTAGTACAAGTAAACGAAATATGTTCACTTCAAATCCATAGTTTTAATAATATTATTTTGCTAATATATAGTTGCTGCTGTTGCTAAATGCAATATTTGGGCATATTACTGGACATTTAGGCAAATTTTGCGCAAACAAAAACAAATGACATGCAATATTATACAAGTTCAAATGAATTCCCTCAATATCTCACAGAACTCTTAGTTTAATAAGAATTTTCCGGATATGTATCTTTTGGTTTTGTTTTTGTTTTTACTATTTTCTACAGGGCTGATATCGGCCTTCATGAACCTCTCCTTCATTTGCATATTTTGTTTGGGTTTTTTTTTTGCCTTCGTCTTTGCTATTTTTGACAGGGCTAATATAGGCCTTCGAGATTCTGTCCTTTATTGGTGTATTGTGTATTTCTATGTATCAAATTCCTCATTTTTCTCTGTTTAAATTTCAAACATTTTTTAACTTGATCTCGTCCTGAAATATGTGCTGCTAATCAACAATCAATCAATCAACTTTTCTATTTACAACCAGTAGTAGTACTATTTGGCTTTCAAACCATTCGACCGTGGGCGTACCTGATGGTTATTCCAGAAACGTGCCGTGCGCACTACATTTGATATATCCTTTTTATAACGATATTTGTTTTTGTTTGCGTATAGTGATGTCCAACACATACTGTGTTGTGTTTTAGTTTTGCTTCTCTGAATTGTCTATTTTTGATTGCCCTGTCGGTATTCTCGAACGTTTATTTAGTCCTCGAATTTAACATCAGAATATATTTGTATCCTATTAAAAGATTACACAATCATACCATGGTGTGATATCGACCAGAAAAAACCAATATTGACTGTTGCAATCCCTCTATCACTAAGCTTATTGTCTATTAAATATACATGTATCTATATTTGATATTTACAGATCCTATTAAATGTAATTCATTACAAAATCAGGTCAATCTTTCCTCAGGCACGGTAACCTTACATGATTGGGTTACCCTGTGTAGGCCCTTTGTTTACTTGTTCCCAAAGACGTTCTTATCTTTTACCTATGCTCGTACCTGATGAAGTTTGTTCCAGAGATGCTTCATGTTCACTAATTTAAATGTATACGTTTTCTATTACATATACATGTATAGGATTTGTGATTATGAAATATTTGTAGGTGGTACATGTATGGTGTGATATTTACCAGATAAAACAATATTGACCGGAGCAAATCCTCTAAGACTAAATTTAATTTTCTTTACTCTTACAGTCAAACCTGTATATAAAGGCAACTCGAGAAAATCTGAAAATCTGTCCTTTATCAGCAGGTGTCCTTTATATACAGGTTAAAATTATATGCACTATTCATTAATGGGGAAAATGAGACTGTCCTTTATAGACAGTGATTTGTTATATAGAGGTGCCCTTTATAGACAGTGATATGTTATATAGAGGTGTCCTTTATAGACAGTGATGTGTTATATAGAGGTGCCCTTTATAGACAATGATTTGTTATATAGAGGTACCCTTTAAGGCAGGTTTAACTGTATGTTGCAATTAATGGATCCATTGTATATCTATCAGAAATCTTACCCATCTGTCCATTGCATGGATCTGTAGTTGTAGTCAAGGCGGTTTTAGCCCATACTGCCAAACTTTTATCTATATCATACATAAAGCACAATACTTAGTCAATAAAGATATACCGTTAAGTAACAGAATAAACATCTAACTTATGGACAATATGCACACCAGTTATTGAGTAATTGCTGTTTAACGCCAAAATGATATTTTTTTACCCATATAATGACGTAAGTCCAACTTGTGGACAATATTTACACCAAAATAGTTAATGAGTAATTGTTGTTTGACTCCAAATGAGCAATTTTAAAGCTATATCATGGCGTAAATCTAACTTGTTGACAATATTAACTCCTAACTATGCTACTGGATATTTCATATTATTATACTTCGTGTAAGTTTCTGTAGTGATATTTGGTACTGCAATATTTTGGCATATTACCTGGACAATTGGACATTCAGTATAATAATGCTATTAATGTGATCTTGTCCAGGTAATATGCCATAATATTACCCTTCGGGTCGGGTAATATACATGTCTCTCAGACCTGGGTAATATTTTGGCATATTACCTGGAAAAGACCACATTATTTTATAAATATAAGAGGCAGGTTTGGGCCCATAAAACTAGCTTAACCCACAACTTTTTATTGAAGTACCTGTTTCAAGCTAAGATATTGGGCGGTTGTATACATGTGAGTTAAAGTTATCGATTTAGCCCCTTTCAACGATATTTCGTTAGGATTTTGGAATTGTTTCGACAGTGTCGTATGTTTTGTTTGATTTTCATTTTTTTCTTTTTTTAGAAACTAAAGGGTCGTCGTGGTCATGATCGTGTATAAATTTGTCAATGACGAATGGCAGGTCGGTGATTTTTTCTGGGTACTCCGGTTTCCTCCACCAATAAAACTGACCGCCACGATATAACTGAAATATTGTTGAAAGTGGCGTTAAACACAATAACCCTACCTCTCCTCTATTAGAAACTAAGCTCAATCTGCCTCATACATAGGTAGCTTTAGCCAAAGTTTTTCTATCCTGGTCAGGTTCTTTGACTTATTTTTTCTCAAAGACGTTTACATTATTTACCTTATGATTAAGCGACCTCGACGAGGGCTATTCCAGAAGCACATGATGTACTCTAAATTAGATATCTACGTTTTCAAAGATGTAGAAACTGGTACTAGAATTATACAAAAATGTATATTGTACGAAAACCAAGCATGATTTCTATCATATACAAACTGGTTATCTGGGCCGTCGTGGCCGTGATCGTATGGTAGTTGGATTTACAACTACCTATGCAATCAGTGTCTATCACCACTGACGCTGTGAGTTCGAATCCCGCTCAGCCGAGGTGTACTCAATATAACATTATGTGCTAAAATTTGTCAATGACTTGCGGCAGGTTGGCGGTTTTTTCGGGTACTCCGATTTCCTCCACCAATAAAACTGACTGCCAGGATATAGCTTAAATATTGTTGAAAGTGGCGTTAAACACCATGACCCTACCTCTATACAGAAATGTATGTTGTACGAAATACAAGCGTGACTCACTAGTTATTTCTATCAAATGCAGACTGATTATCCAATGTACTTACCTTGCTGGTCAACTGGTGTGGCACAAACTGCAGGGCCATCAAATGTGATGTTGTTGGTCACTGAATATTCATAGTACCAGACGGTACTAGTGTCAGTGCAATCCAATGGGTCTCCTTCTAGTTTGACATCTAACAGTCCGTTCAGTGTGTTAAACACAGTTTCGGGGAGTGTAGTGATCTGGTTGTTAGCCAATGAGAGATAGACAAGAGCTATGTTGCTTGTAAACCAAGAGGCATCTACCGCAGTCAGTCCCAGGTTCTCAAGGTAGATACGCTTCACAGTTGTTAACGGAGAAAAGAAACTGGAAGGAAATGTTCCAGGGGTCAGTACAACATTCCTGATAATCAGTTCTCCTCGCGGATCCTCTACGGACGCGACCGGTTCTATAGTGAGGCTGGTGAAAGTATTGGCGTCTATGGTTGAAAGGGTTCCGCCAGTAATTGATAGGTGGTTTATTGTTCCAAGACCATTGAACATACTGGCAATAAGAGAAGTAGAACAATCGTTAAAACGCACATCTTCCATATAACCAAGATTCGTAAATGTACTAGACGCTATTGTTAGAGAATTCGTGCAGAGAAATTGTAGGGTGGCGGGGTAATCTTCATTTAGATTATTTACTTGAAACGCCCCAAATCCACTGAAAAGAGACGATGAAATCGAATGGTCTACGTTGTACAAAGATAGTCTTTGTGGTTCGGAGTCTGTAAAGTCCGCAAATGTTATGGAGCCTCCCACGGCTGTCATGTCACAAAGATAATGGGTAATCGAACTATCGGATTCATCGCTAGTACATCCGGTAGGATTAGTAGCTATCCCTGTGTTGAACAAGAAAAACAAACACAACAGCAGAATCCCCATTTCGTTTTTTACACCCATCCTCTTTGTTTGAATTACATAGCCGCCATATTCATTTTGAAATCGAATAAATATTTAATTTTACCGAAACAGAAGTTATTCCGTATAATGCTATTGTTATGTGCCCTGGTTTAGATTAATGAATAATGGATTAACGATTAAACATAATTACGGATAATTATATTTATTTAATCTCCAATTTAAACTTTTTACCTGATTATTCGTCTATTATTGAAAACATTTTTGAAATTTAATTTCGTGAAATTTAATTTTGTTTTAAATAGTAGGACAGCTTTTTCTTTACAAGATGATGTTTTGGTATATTTACGTTTTTATTGATAAACAATGTCGTTGGCCATTTTGTTGCAAGAATAGTTTAACACCACATTCAACAATATTTCAGTTATATTGTGGCGGTCAGTTTTATTGATGGAGGAAACCGGAGTACCCGGAGGAAACCACCGACCTGTCGCAAGTAACTGACAAACTTTATCACATAATGTTGTATCGAATTACCCATCTCCTGAGCGGGATTCGAACTCGCAACGTTAGTGGTGATAGGAACTAATTGCATAGGTAGTTGTAAATCCAACTACCATACGATCACGACCACGACGCCCCCATCTCTACTTATATTTAGTTGTGTTTATATAACGTAGAAGGAATATTATGTTGGATAAAATACATAATGATTTAAATTATTTGGACACATTAAAGTTGATATACACCTATTTAACTAAGTAATCCTTTTACATTTATAAATACTATTATTGACATGGTTTATTACATATATTTGTTATTGAAATTTACAGCTCATATCTTGTGTATTTATCATTAAAACCTCGAGCATAGATAACCATTGCCCACTTTGACTGTCCTGTTTAGGTCTTATCAAAGACTTTGACTGTCCTGTTTAGGTCTTCTCGAAGACTTTGACTGTCCTGTTTAGGT
>MJUT01045343.1:803521-829950 GCA_002080005.1 Gigantidas platifrons | reverse complement strand
TTTTTTTTTTTTTTTTGGTGTCTGGCGTCAAATGTTGCCGTGTCTCTGAATTGTCATTATTGATCGCCCCATCGGTTTTCTCTTATGTTTATAATAAATCAACGGGGTACATCTACACGACAGTCGCTGAGTCATGGTACGGTTGTAAATATTGGCCGCTAACATCAAATATTACGCTTAATAATCTTACCTTTCCCCTCTGTTTGGCAGGGGTCTGGAATGTCACATTCTTTTATGTAAAACTCCTTTCCAGTTCTCTCTGCAATGGAAATATATCGTTATTCATTTAGCATACCAATAAATAATGTGAAAGGGACGTGTACTTAGGATTTGGTAGTTTTCAAACATACCAATATTTTTATAGGCCTATTTCACTTTTGCATCAGCTAAAAAGGTCCTGTCATTCCATCGGGGCAACAAATATGTCATATTAGTAATGGCCAACATGTTCCTACACATTCGTTGTCATCTTTGTTCGTCATATGATTGATTGATTGATTGATTGATTGATTGATTGATTGATTGATTGATTGATTGATTGATTGATTGATTGATTTATTTATTTCAATTTGAGAATTATTTAATCTATATTCATGACGAGGCATGTCTATGGGCGGAAGTTTAGAAAACCATGGAAAAGAGACGATATAGCTGAAAAATTATTCAATTGGCGTTGAACAACAACCGTTCACTCACTCCATACACGAGACGCTCGTTTATTTTATTTGTATATAAACGATAGATGAAAGGTATTTTGTTGCTGTTTTGGCATGGTGTTGGCTAAATGATAAGTTTTGTAGATTTACGAGTAATTCTAAGCTATACAGATAAGACGCACCCATAGTTCGCTGGTCAGAAGATGTTTACGGGTAAACTTCTTGTATGTGAATAAGACGTACGCATAATTATCTAGTCAGAAGAGGTTTACAAGTAAATATCAGCTATGTAGACAAGACATAACATAGTTCTCTAGTCAGAAGAGGTTTACAAGTAAATCTCAGCTATGTGGGTAAGACATAACATAGTTCTCTAGTCAGAAGAGGTTTACAAGTAAATCTCAGCTATGTGGATAAGACATAACATAGTTCTCTAGTCAGAAGAGGTTTACAAGTAAACTACAGCTATGTAGATAAGACATAACATGGTTCTCTAGTCAGAAGAGGTTTACAAGTAAATCTCAGCTATGTGGATAAGACAGAACATATTTCTCTAGTTAGAAGAGGCCTATGAATAAACTACAGCGATATAGTTAAGACATAATATAGTTCTCTAGTCAGAAGAGGTTTACGAGTAAACTACATCTATGCAGATAAGACATAACATAGTTCTCTAGTCAGAAGAGCTTTACAAGTAAACTACAGCTATGTAGATAAGACATAACATAGTTCTCTAGTCAGAGGAGGTTTACAAGTAAACTACATTTATGTAGATAAGACATAACATAGTTCTCTAGTCAGAAGAGGTTTACGAGTAAACTACAGCTATGTAGTTAAGACATAACATAGTTCTCTAGTCAAAAGAGGTTTACGAGTAAACTTCAGCGATGTAGTTAAGACATAAACTAGTTCTCTAGTTAGAAGAGGTTTACGAGTAAACTTCAGCGATGTAGTTAAGACATAACATAGTTCTCTAGTCAGAAGAGGTTTACGAGTAAACTACAGCTATGTAGATAAGACATAACATAGTTCTCTAGTCAGAAGAGGTTTACGAGTAAACTACAACTATGTAGATAAGACATAACATAGTTCTCTAGTCAGAAGAGCTTTACAAGTAAACTATAGCTATGTAGATAAGACATAGCATAGTTCCCTAGTCAGAGGAGTACAAGTAAACTACAGCTATGTAGATAAGACATAACATAGTTCTCTAGTTAGAAGAGGTTTACGAGTAAACTACAGCTATGTAGTTAAGACATAAACCAGTTCTCTAGTCAGAAGAGGTTTACGAGTAAACTTCAGCGATGTAGTTAAGACATAAACTAGTTCTCTAGTCAGAAGAGGTTTACGAGTAAACTACAGCTATGTAGATAAGACATAACATAGTTCTCTAGTTAGAAGAGGTTTACGAGTAAACTACAGCTATGTAGATAAGACATAACATAGTTCTCTAGTTAGAAGAGGTTTACGAGTAAATCGCAGCTATGTAGATAAGACATAACATAGTTCTCTAGTCAGAAGAGGTTTACGAGTAAATCGCAGCTATGTGGATAATACATAACATAGTTCTCTAGTCAGAAGAGATTTACGAGTATACTACAGCTATGTAGATAAGACATAGCATAGTTCTCTAGGCACAAGAGGTTTACGAGTAAACTTCAGTTATGTGGATAGGACATACATATTATGAAGTAAGAGTATAATGCGAATACAAAATACGTTAGTAAAACCACACGAGTGATCAAAATCCTAAACAATCAGATATATGTGACCAGATTCGTCGGAAGTACCAGAAAATATTCCATCCAGGGATTTAGACCAGGTGAGACGAAACTGTAAAGAAGTAGTTCTTCCTGATGGTGCGATCATGTGTTTCGGAATTACTGTATAAGGAAGCGTTTCTTCCTGAGAGTGAGATCAAGGTGTGTTCGCCGGAATGGTCAGGAAATATTTCTACTCTGTAGTGAGAAAAGGTGTGACGAAATTGTCAAGAAATATTTCTTCTCATTAGTGAGACCAGGTGTGACGGAATGGTTAGGAAACAATATTCCCTATAGCGAGACCACTTGTGACGGAATTGTCAGGACATATTTTTCCCGGTTGTCAGACCAAGTGCGTTGGAGTGGTCAGGAATTATTTCTATCCGAATGTTTTTACATTTCTTCAGCATAATTTTATTCTCATGCATAAGAATAATTTGAAGATACCAAAGAGGTAATCAGAATTCGTAAATCGAAGAAGAACAGACAACTAAATGGTCAAAAGAAACAAAACGAAAGGACAAACAACAATCTACAAAACATACATATAAAACTAAATATCGAGTAACACGAATTCACTTATGACCGGGGGTGAACTCATGTGCTTCGGAAGGGTAAGGAGTTCCTGCACCACTAAAATATTTAATAATAACTTACGTGCATAAAGGGAGGGTGTCGTACACGTAAGACCTGTTTCCAATCTCATCCCACTGGAGTTGACATAGTTGACCAACCAAATGTTGTCACACGTGCAATTCCAAGGCGTACCCATAAAATCCACACTGTACAATTTAGTGAGCCCATCAAAAATGGTTGATGGAACCTCGGTAAAAGCATTGTATGTTAGAGATATTTTCTCAAGCAATGTGTTTTGCGAGAATACATCAGATGTGATTGCAGTTAATCCAATGTTGTCAAGTCTGATACTAACAATATCGGTTAGAGAGTAGAACAGACCTTGGGGTAGTGTCGTACTAGGCATCGTCACACCTACTAATGCCAACTCTCCCTTTGCGTCTGGGATGCTGAGCTTTTGGATGTACAGTCCAGAGAAGGCATCTGTAGCTAAGGTTGTCAACGAACCTCCATACACCAAGAAGTAATCGAGTGTGCCGATTGCCATGAAGCCTGATGACGGAAATCCACTTTGAATTGCACAATTATAAATAGACAATCTTTGTAGATATGACATTCCAGTAAACGTTCCCGCGTAAAGTAGTAAGGTTCCACCGGTAGCACATCGCAGTTCAAGAGATGCAGCGTAATCTGGGTCCAAATTACCAGCAAAAGCTGAAAATCCAGAAAAAGACGCTGTTGGATTGGAAGCTGGTAGGTGACCATGAATGTTGTAGATCTTCAATCTCTGTGGTCTTGGAGAACTGAATGATGAGTATGCTAGTGGTAGAGTAATGGCGTTGAAGTCACATTCATAGACCCCTATGCCTAACCCAGCGTTGTTTACATACGTACAACCTGTTGGGCTGGTTTGTCCGTTCACCATCATCTGAATGCTGAGCAACAAAAACAAAACGACCACCATTTTATCAAACATCATGAAGCTCTTTAGAAATATTGTATATCACTTTATACAATCGGTAATATGATCGCCATTTTGTTCAATATACATATATTTTTGATCGGTTAAGTATGTTAAATATTATTTTAAATGACTGTACTACAAAAGTTATTAATCTGGTATTATCGCCTTTATACGTCTTTTTAAAAATTATTTGAAATTTTGTTGAATTCACGGCATAATGTTTATATAGTTTTATAAAATGTCATCGTTTTTTTTTAAATCAATTATGTATTTTACCATAACAATTACTGGATTTTAAATTATATTAATTAATCCTTTTACGATAAAAATAACTGGAACGTTGTTTATTTTTAATTTTAAAGTGTTATTCAAATAATGCACGTGTTTGTATTAATAGTGTACACGTGCAATGGGAGCGTTAAATTATGATGAGAAAGCATAAACATGGATGTATATTTATATTTCACAATACACTGTTTACTTAAATTTGTTGTTCGATGCTTATTCGTTTATTTATTTTATCTTTTTTTTTAAACTACTGTGAAAGTATAAAATTGTTGTATTATTTGTGGATATCCATTTCCATGGTTTAAAGAAACCTCATTGGTTCGTGGGTTCCTAAATTCGTGTTTACATATATACTTGTAAAAAAAAAAAAAATACAAAAAGCTTTTGTATTTCGTTGGGTGTTATAATTTGTGCTTTCAGCGAACCACGAATTCCAAGAAAACTGAAACTCCACGGAGAATAATTCTTTCACAGTATTTTTTTTTCATTCTTTTAATATTATTATTCTTTTAATATTTTGTTATCAATATTTTATCATCAAACGAGTAGACTTCATTTTTAAAAACATTTTATATGCTTCACATTGTCATGTCTAATGTGCAATCCCGTTGAAACATCATGGGCATAGAATTTAGTTTCTCCTCTGTGGGACACAGTGTAACAGTGTGTTCTTTCCACCAGTGTATTCTTTCCAGAGGACAAGTTACACTAGTGTATAATTTCCAGAGGAATTATTGCACTAGGTTATTTTTTCCATGCTAAACAATAACCCTAACCCTAACCGGAAATTCTACACGCCGGAATAAAAGTACACTTACAACAGTACTCATCGAAACGGGCTTCCTCTAGCTGTGCAAAACAAATCAAACACGTTGCGTGCATACAGGACGGGACGAGTGATGGGAAATGTCACGCTCATGTCGCGTAAAAAACAACTTGCAGCAGCTTTTTCCTAATGACCAATACGTGCAATAGTTTGTTAGAATTTGTTTTTGGAGGCACTACCATCTGACCATATCAATTATGTGTTCTTTTTTCTGTTGTAATCTAAATTTTCGTCTATAGACCCATCCCAACGCCAACTTATTTTACCAACATTTTTTTCATAGATATAGCTGAAATGCCGCTCACTTGAGGGGAAGTTTGGGTCCATAAAACTAGCTTAGCGCCGCCACATTTTATTAAAGTGCCTGTACCAAGACAAGAAAGTGAACAGTTATAAATTTGTGTGTTAGGGTACAGATTGTGCCTCTTTCTACGACTTTGACTACGGAATTGTTCCGACAGTGTACATGTGGTATTTTTTGTTTTCCATTTTATCGAACAATCAATCAATAAATAAAATTGTTCATTTAAGTACGCACACACACGCGCGCATTCAAAATTATATGTTATGAATAATTCTAACATGTCGTCCTTCTTTCGCTTTGCAAACAAATGAGCGATTTATCGATGGTATAATCTCATTCGCACATGCGCCTGTGAATGTGACTGACTTTCCCCTCATAAATTGTGTCCGACATTGTCCGTAAACGTAAATATAAATTACCGTCTTCCAATCAATGTATACTACTTTATTTGTCCTCTTAGACATATCAGAATATCGAAATAATTCATGGAAGCCAGAATGTGTTTTAATATGAGTTGGCGGATATTAGTATATTTTATCACTCGCCTCTGGCTCGGCATAAAATACTAAATTAATATATAGTCTTAAATAAATGGCTATTATGACCGTCTATTAATAAGCAATTTATACTGAATATATTTCCATGTAAAATAGTTTGTGTACGGTGGTGTAATGGTTATCGTGCTCGCCTCGAATGCGGTAGATCGTGGGCCCCGATCGGGTCAAACCAAAGACTATTAAATTGGTATTTGATGCTTCTCCGCTAAGCACACATCGGTAAGGAGAAAGAGCATAGACTGGTTGGCTCGGAATCAGGATAATGTGTCCTAGTGGGGCGACATGGCTATCCGGGGGCTGTTGTTTATTTTCAGTGTAGCACTTTAAAAATCCAACTCAGCGTGTTTCACTGTGGTAAAGGTGATGACCGTAACTGTAAATTACGGTCATCCCAAGATGGTGGACATGAAATTAGGTAAGAATCTTTTTTGTCGATTAAATTGTTTCTAAAATGTATTTGAAATGAAACTTGCATTAGTACGATAGTAATCTATGAACTTTTCACAAGGAAATCACAAATTACGACTTAAAAATGTATATGAAAGAGAAAATCCGATTTAAAAAAATCGCTGGGATGACCGTAACTGAAAACTGCAATTACGATCATCTCAGTTTTCAGTTACGGTCATCTTAGCGATTTTTTAAAATCGGATTTTCTCTTTCATATACATTTTTCAGTCGTAATTTGTGATTTCCTTTTGAAAAGTTCATAGATTACTATCGTACTAATGCATGTGCCATTTAAAATACATTACAGAAACAATTTAATCGATAAAAAAGAACATGTGGAATTAAGCAATATATACGCTTTTCCATAATTCTCCTTATATTTTTCAAACACTTCGAAAAAATGCTATGATTTTCGTTGGTAAGGAACACTTAAAATTGACTCGGCGGAGACAAATGCTTCTTGCACGACGCCCTACAAGTTAAACACAAGTAAAGTGTTTTCGTTGCAGAACAAACTGATATTTCCGTCAAATTTGTAGACATTATACTAACATTTGCACAGGTTCATGTCAGATATTAACAAAAATTAAAAATGGGTAAGGTACACATAAGTTTTCAAACTGGGTACGGTACACATCAATTCTCATATTTCTGCATTCCATCTCCGCAAATTATAAAAATGGCTTTTATAATTCGTCTCAACGTCTCAGATTTTAGGATTTTTTCGTCTTTATTATTTTATCTTGCAATCACTGCATAGGAAACACAAGTGATATTAGGTCAATGGCATAATACATTTTAAAATACGACATTGACAGCACATGTAGCGTTCTTGTGCATTAGCTCACAACGTGTCGAGTAGTATACGCCCTTTCATATAACGTATTTGCAGTTTTATATAATCTGTCAGTATATTGTCCTTTTTATTCATTTTTTAGTATCTGCGCGGTTTGTTTTTTACTTTGTTCAGGCTGCGGTGAACAATTCACCAAGAAACAAAGTTTGACCGACCACGAGTCACGAAAGCATCCAGTCCAAAATGGCCAGAAGACTGCAAGAGCCAGATATATTTGTTGAGCAAAATCGTTTATATCCAAATCCCATTTGCAAAGACATCGGTGCCATGTGCACAAAGAAACAAAAACTTATATTTGCTCCACTTGTGGGAAAAGTTTTGCTATGCAATCAGATCTGAATAGACACAAGAGACGAGAACAGCAAAATCTTAAATTTAAATGTGGCGAGTGTGGCTTTACTTCAGAAACTCAGGGTGGGCTACGAGACCACTTTACTTGTGTTTAACTTGTAGGGCGTCGTGCAAGAAGCATTTGTCTCCGCCGAGTCAATTTTAAGTGTTCCTTACCAACGAAAATCATAGCATTTTTTCGAAGTGTTTGAAAAATATAAGGAGAATTATGGAAAAGCGTATATATTGCTTAATTCCACATGTTCTTGTGGGGTACGTGCACATAACTTTATAGAATTTGAGCAAGAATTGACCAAGAACGTTGGTGTTTTGCAACGTGAAGTGGACGTTTTTTCTACCTTTTGGATGTTCCTTATCTGTCAAAACCACGCGATTTTGACGTAGGTTATACACCGTGTATGACATTTTTATTCTTTACCCGAGGGTGGTCATAATATACAAATGTATGTCTTCCGGAATCTTTCTGTTAATAAATGATCCCCGTACATAATAATCCTATTTACAAAACATGACGCACATTGTTCCGGACAATTATTACTATTACATTTTGTACTTAAATTATATCTAAATATACTTCAATCGTAACTACTCGGCCATTCTCACTACCCTGCAAATAACCTCGTATGCATTAGGCGTATAAATCGTACTACTTTTCACATGTCAGTTACATGAAAGTTTGATAAAGTTATATTTTAAACAATTTTCTATATTTCAATTATTTTCATGGATAAAAGTTAAAATTTTAATTAGTTTTGCATGATTAAAGATTTTACTTAGTAAGTCTTCCATATTGGATTTTCGTGGACTATATTTTTGTGCGGCTTATATATAATTAACTTCCGGCAAACAATTTAAGAAGAATTTCTCCTATCTGCATACGAGGTTATTTGCAGGGTAGCGAGAATGGCCGAGTATTTACGATTGAATATACTTTTTACTTATTTCCCATCCCTCTATGATTGTCGTTTTTTATCTATCAGTGTAACAGTTATTCGTGTATAGTATTTTGTTTTATTGATAGAGAACGCAAAAAGGTTATCGCAAACTAATAAAACCCGTGTGTTGTTTTCTTGTTAATAACCCCGCATCTGGGAAATGAAATTACAATGATATCGAAGCGATGCCCATATCGATGTAAGGTTTATAGATAGAAGCAAAGAGTTCTGCTCAACTACAGACCAGGGGTCGCTTCACACTCATTATTGAAGACCCTACTGTGACTGTGAAATGTAGTACAATTATTGTTCCTTTATTTCAATTCTTGTCCGAGTGTAAAATTAGATAGTCTATCGTGTTCATATACAAAAATATATCACCAATTCTAGTGTACTTCTTTCAATATCAAAAGATATTAATATAATAGCTTGAAGGAATAACCGTGTTCGGCATTTTCGTGTTTCGAAATTTGAAAAATGTGCATATCAATATCCAAGAAAAAATAGACAGTTTTCAATAATGAAGTGGGCGAGACCTAATGTTATATTTTTCCCAGTAAGAAAATTAAAGAAATCCAATTTTGTATTATTTTTTTTTTACGTTTATGAATTTTCAATTAGCTTTGTATATATACATGTAAATGTATTCATTCAATATTAAAGGTAATTTAAATGGGGATATTTATATTTATTTCTGTGCTTCATTTTTAAAGAACTTTGAAGTGGTTAAATGTTTGTTTTTATTCTTAGTCTTTAAGACCAACTTAAGGTTGGTTTTATTATTTTAATAAAATGTTTCTTGTTTTCTTCATAATGGTGAGCTTTTATATCAAAATAAACATTTTGCAGTTGACACTTTGATACATGTATTTATAATGATTTTTTAGACAAAGAAATGAACTTATTATAGCAAGAAAGATAGCAAATTGTTTATGACCTTTGACCGATAGCTGCACTTTTTGGTATAGTTATACCTAATATTTACATCACTGATTTACTTAACACTAGTGAAATATTAAGCAACATGCCATATTCTGTGTGTTTTGGCTATTTTAGGGAAAACATCTTTATTATGCAGCACAACAATGCTTCCTTATTTTTATTTAAATAAATTTAAGTTTATTTTCCTAAATTCACAATGCTTTATCATTTAGGCAACGACCATTTAACATTTACTAGGAGAGGGGGTGGGGTTTGTCGGTAGGTCTTAGTGTTTTACGCCACTTTCAAAATTTTTCAGCTTATATCGTGGCGGTCAGTTTTGTTGATGGAGGATACCGGAGTACCCGAACCCGACCTCCCACAAGTTACTTACAAACATGATCGAGTACACTTTGCCATGAGCGGGATTCGTACTATCAACCTTAGTGGTGACAGGCACTGATTCCACGACCACGAGCAGGACGACCACTTTGAAAAAAGAATGTTGATGTTTCATGTCCAAAAAAGAAGCTTAGAGTGAAAACAAAATCCTGGCTCGCGGGTAAAACATACCCCTTACAAAACAGTTAATTGGTTAGTCCTTTAAAACTGGGTCCTTGGATAATTATATTTATAAGCAAGCATTGAAAACGAAATCAGACAAAAATCAAAAATATATTTCTGCAAAAAAATAAATCAGTCGCCATAATGTTGTATCGAGTACACCTCTCCATCAGTGGGATTCGGACTCACAACATTAGTGGTGATAGGCACTGCTTGCATATGTACAATATAGTTGTAAATCCAACTACCATACGATCACGACAACGACGGCCCCTAGGTTTTTGGGTAAGGAGAAACAAATGGTAATTACATGTGATGTGGAAAACGTTGTCACTTAGGTATTATGGATTTAATAAAGCTTCTTAAACTTAATGAAAGTGTTTTACTTGAGCTTATCGTTTCAACTTTACACCAAAAATGTATGATAAATTGTATTTTCAAATCGTTAACTGAAGGTTTCGTCAATGTTTTCTGTTATTTATTTGATGTAGAGGTAACTTTGGCCGATTTTAGCGCAATCCTGTTTACTCCCTTGGGCTTACTTGGTCCCAAATACTATTAGATTATTTAGTTTTCCAATCTTTTGACTATGAGCGTACCTGATGAAGGTTATTCCAGTAACGTACCTGACGAAGCTTATTCCAGTAACGTACCTGATGAAGGTTATTCCAGTAACGTACCTGACGAAGGTTATTCCAGTGACGTACCTGATGAAGGTTATTCCAGTAACGTACCTGATGAAGATTATTCCAGTAACGTACCTGGCGAAGGTTATTCCAGTAACGTACCTGATGAAGGTTATTCCAGTAACGTACCTGATGAAGGTATTTCCAGTAACGTACCTGACGAAGGTTATTCCAATAACGTACCTGATGAAGGTTATTCCAGTAACGTACCTGATGAAGGTTATTCCAGTAACGTACCTGACGAAGGTTATTCCAGTAACGTACCTGATGAAGGTTATTCCAGTAACGTACCCGATGAAGGTTATTCCAGTGACGTACCTGATGAAGGTTATTCCAGTAACGTACCTGATGAAGGTTATTCCAGTAACGTACCTGATGAAGATTATTCCAGTAACGTACCTGGCGAAGGTTATTCCAGTAACGTACCTGATGAAGGTTATTCCAGTAACGTACCTGATGAAGGTTATTCCAGTAACGTACCTGACGAAGGTTATTCCAATAACGTACCTGATGAAGGTTATTCCAGTAACGTACCTGATGAAGGTTATTCCAGTAACGTACCTGACGAAGGTTATTCGAGAGAGGCATCGTGCCCACTAAATTAGATATCTACGTTTTTATGGAAAGTCAAATCCGCATAAAAGGATACATCTGTATTATAGGATGAAACACTGTTTTTTTAGGAAATTATCTATGTATAAACTCCGGCAACTCACTCACAAACTGAATAAAGTACGAAGGACTTTATGTAAAGTTTGTGAGTGAGCTGCCGGAGTTTATACATACATAATTTCCTAAAAACACAGTGTTTAATCCTTATAATTCTTATTCTTGGACATCGTGTTGTTTTCGACGTTAAATACTAATAATTCTTCGTGGATTATTTTTTCATATTCCTACGCCGTAACGCTACAAAAAAAGTAGTACAGTAAACGGAAATATTGATTTATAAATTCCTTTCGAATGACGTAGAATAAGTGACGATATCCAATCAGATTACGAGTTATTGATAAATTCTAGTAAGAATAGAATTATAACAAATTACTGTCTATAAAAGGCATTTTCCCATCAATGAATAGTGCATATAATTTTAACCTGTATATATAAAGGGCAACTACTCATAAAGGGCACATTTTCAGGTTCCCTTGAGTGGCCTTTCTAAACAGGTTTGACTATATATCTCGTGTAAAAGTAATAAAAAAAATAGAAGAAGACTGTGTGGATGTTTCATCAGAACAGATGGAGATGATGGTAACCAAGTGATGACAGCATCAATGAAAATGTATATGATTTTCAGGGATTATTATATATTTCACAGTTACGGTAATATGTTGAATTTTGGATGTATGTGGAGAATAATGCAGAAATAATTAATGTTCCCTTTATCGTGTTCGCAATTTCGTCCTTTCCTCGAGGATTCATAACTTACTACCATATTTTACGCAAGAGAAACAAAACGGGTGCCACTCGTAGAGCAGGAACTACTGACCCTTCAGGAGAACCTGTGTTCAGCCCCGGTATTTGCGATGTTCGTGTTGCTCAATCTTCAGCTTTCTGTGTAGTGTTTTGTTGATCATTGCTTGTCTTTTTGTCTTTTGTCTTTTTGTCTTTTTGTCTTTTGTCTTTTGTCTTTTTGTCTTTTTGTCTTTTGTCTTTTTGTCTTTTTATCTTTTGTCTTTTGTCTTTTTGTCTTTTGTCTTTTTGTCTTTTTGTCTTTTTGTCTTTTGTCTTTTTGTCTTTTTGTCTTTTTATCTTTTGTCTTTTGTCTTTTTGTCTTTTTGTCTTTTGTCTTTTGTCTTTTTGTCTTTTGTCTTTTTGTCTTTTTGTCTTTTGTCTTTTTGTCTTTTGTCTTTTGGCCATTGTATTGTATGTCCTTCATTGATATTAGTGGAATTGTTGACCATCACTGTTTAAACGTTCTTTTCATACGCCACAAGTTGATGGAAATCTTAACATGGATAAAATTATATTTGCAACAACAACAAAAATAATGTTACCCATGCTAAATGGGAAAGAAAAAAAAAATGATAACTTCTGTGAATTATTTCGATTCTAATAGGAAAAACTAACTTATATTATGAAGCGGAAGTCAGCATTGGAGAATCTTATCATAACAAAATCCACCCACCTTCACGTTTAGTTGTTTTTTCTCTATATAGATAGATCATTGATTTGGAATTAAGTTGCTGACATTTTCCAACTTGATGGTATTTTAATTTTGGATGATAAAACGAGTAAAATGCCAATTAATCGTAAAATAAATCAATAACCAGCAATCGACAACGTCACCGGAAGTCAGGGTAACTATTGTGACGGAACAAGTTCTGATTTTTTGTAGCATGCATTTCGATCAAAATCGTTGTCGTAGCTCCTCAGGAATATTTGTGTACTGTGCTATTTCATATATTTTTTGAAACAAGAAAGCAAATAAACAAAGATTTTCATGTGTCGTATTTTTAATAGAAATGACGTCGACTTTGCGGTCATGTGACCGACACTACTGGGTCAAATTTCGACCTGCTGTCCTACCGTGTGCTTAACTTATACGAAATAAGACACTTTACTAAATAAATATATTGGTTACCAGGCCCAAATTTAGATGGGTTTGCAGGGCGTGTACCTTAGTATCTAAAACTGTAAACATGTTATGCATGCCCCCGTAACGCCAACAGCCTATATTCGTATTTTGTTATTGCTATTGTGTTGCTGCATGACAATGCTCGATATGATATACATATATTTACAAGATGTCAATTAAAAGTTGCCAGACGACAGAATTATGCATAGTCTTATTGTTCTGCCGCCATTTTATTATCATCTGGAATATCTTTATCTTGACCGTTATTGCCATCTTCATGCACAATATAATCACTTTCCATTCTAACAGTTTCAGTTTCATTGTTTGAATATGACGCAGAAAATTGTAAAGATACTTTTGATTGGTTATTTTTATCGCTAGTGATGTCATAGCTTTTGTCATCCGATTTATTGCCAATGGAGGGACTTCCGGGGTTTAGATCTTCTTTCACCAGGTCAGAATAACTTGGAAGATCAAGCGGTTCTACTGTATTTGGAGATTTTGTGCGTTTTCTGTAGGCATTATGGAAAGCGGGTTGTCTTCTACCGTGCATTCCAGTTGACGAGGGTGGTATTAAGTTAACCACGCCTTTATACAACGAATCTTTGACTTTTATCCAAGCCTTTTTCTTTTTCTGTTCCAAACGGTATTTAGGCAGAGCCATATGAACACGTGCATTTAAATAGACATATATGGCAACCCATGCCATCACTTGACTCCCACATATTACAACATAACTGAATAACTGGAAAATAGTATAACACAGTGGATCTGCATTTATTCCTGAAAGATAGATAAAACAAACTATTATCCTGAAATGTTGTGATCTCAATCTCAGATGATGGTCGTGTCGCTTGACAGTAACACAACGGGTTTGCCTAGTGGTGCAGGAACTACTTACCCTTCCGAAACGCCCAGAATACAGCCCGGGTTATTTGTGGAGTTCGTGTAGCTCCACCTTTCGTTTTCTATATAGTGCTATGCATATTATTATATGTCTTTTTTCTCTTGACAACTGCATTGTCTGTCCTTCGATTTTTGATTACCATTTTTGTTATCTTTAAGCTTTTCGTGTGCATGTATGGTGGTTAAATACATGTAATGCTCATTACATTCTATACATTTACTCGAAAAAAAAGATTGAAGATACCAAAAGAGTAAAAAGAAGCCGTAGGTTGAAGGACAGACACTACAAAAGGCATAGGATAAGCAATAGTCGACAATGCAATACACAGAAAACAAGATTGACCAACACGACCCCGACTAAACGTCAGATACAAACGGTCAAAAGAAGAGTTTGAAGATACCAAAGGGGTAGTCAGAATCCGTAAATCTAAAAAGAACAGACAACACAATGATCACAAGAAAAGGGAAAAAGGGACAAACAACGATCTACAAAACATTACACATAAAACTAAAGTTCTAGTAACACAAACACCACTAACAACTGAGGGTGAACTCAGGTGATCAAATCTCATTATGGCGAACTCTAATAAGCTGCTTCGTTTGAATACGATCCTTCATCAGCAGCTGAATCACGTTATGCCAACACCGAAGCAACATTAATACAACACAACGTCGCTGTTGTACTATTGATCTCTGATGGTATCATCTACCCTGTAGTCAATGTTTCAGCCACTGACATGGTTTGCTAGATATATTTATATTTGAATTTAATAGTTACTAAGTAATACAAAATATTTAAAAAAGTAACATAAAAAAATGAATGAAATAAAATATCACAAATGTGCAGTTTAAAAATATATATAAAAAAGTATTCGTAATCCAGTAGATCTAACTTCCTAGATTTTCCTATGGACCCTTGACAATTGTCGGCCAATTTCCAAACTTCATTTGCAATTTTAAGCAATTTGTATGATCAAGTACATTGATGGTTTGACTAAACGAGACTGCATGCTATTAAATGTTTCGTGTTGGCTCTATTGATTCTTTGAGATAGACTAGATACATTTAATAGCAACCGTCAATCTAAAAAGCTTCACAAGTATAATACCCAGAACCATGAAGAATAAAATAACCTACAGACGGTGACTATAGATAGTCAAACACATAGAAAAATATATAATAAACATAGAAAAAATAAACAAAACATCATAAGAGTTCTTAAATAAACATAGTCCAAAGAATTGAAATAGTGAACATGAAGACATTTGAGATTAGAGGTAGTTGTCCGTTTTGTTGATATGAATGTATTGGTAGAATTTCGGACCATCACTGGGTAACATTTCTTTTCATAACAGTGTTTTTATAATTACCTGGTATATTACCACACGGGTTATATGGACAATTCTGATCATGAAACTTCGTCGCTCGCTGTGCTGAAAATAAACAAGAAATAATGGTTGATCTCAATATTTCATAGTCATTAAGATAGGTTTTTTTTATTTGCATATTGCTCTCTTGCAAGTAGGATCCGTCGTGGTCATGATCGTATGGTAGTTGGATTTACAGAGCTACTCCAGAGATGGTGTGAATCAGATGCTGATTCTAAAAATTCTTTAAAAAAGATCTGCTGGAGTGCAAGGTCTCTCTCTTGTCATGCATTCAAACATTTGACTTTTCCATCCTTTATGCAATTATTCTCCTCGCTAAACTAAAAGACAGATTAAATAATTAGTTCAGCTTTGTTTCATAATAAAGAAAGCCAACGTATATACAAATTCCTGGCTTTAGAAAGGGAAAAGCCTTATTTCTTAAAATCTCTATTTTGTCTACACACAACACTGATTCTAATATAAATGTTGTCTGGGTAGCGTTGGTCTGTTTATTATAGTCATAATCCGGTCCTTTAATTTTCTTCCATAGATTACCATAAGTTTTCAGCAAGAGTAACACAGCGGTTGCCATAAGTGGAGCAGGAACTGCTCCTCCCTCTGGAGCACTGAAGCGCGCACACTGGTTTGTGTTACTCAATCTTTAGCAAGATTAACACAGCGGTTGCCATAAGTGGGGCAGGAACTGCTCCTCCCTCTGGAGCACTGAAGCGCACACACTGGTTTGTGTTACTCAATCTTTAGCTTGGGTTATTTATGTTTTGTGGTTTGTTGCGTTCTTTGGGTCATTGTATTGTCTGTTATCATCGATTTAAGGCTGCTGGTTACCCTTTTTGGTATCTTCAGACTTTTCTTATAAGAAATAGCTATTTCGTTAACGATAATCACAGAGACTTTCGCCACTCTTTAATTAGTTTTAAGGAATCTGCTTTTATACGTTTTCTATTGTGTTATGTGGAATATAAAATATATTTATAGGTGGAATATACATGAAAATTTGAGAATATAGAGTACCAAAATATAAGTTTTGATCACATTAGTTATAATCATGGTCGTGATGGCCACGGATGCCTTTGTAGTAGGTTCCGAGGCAATTCTATAGCTGAAACAAGTCATGTAATATTGGTCACGAGTTTTCGACACTAATTGTTTTTTTAATGAATGTGCTATTATAAGCTTTCAATTGTGTTACGTAGAATATATCATTTAAAGGGAGGAAATACAAATTTTGGAATCTCAAAATACAAATGCATATGTTTTGGTCAAACTAGTTACCGTTGCAGTCGTGAAGACAATGGATGCTGTCTTAGTAGATCCTTCGACAACATTGCATCTGAAGCACGGCGGGGGAGGTCACCAATACTTACAAGCATAATTGCTGGGCTGTTCACAAACAGCAACTCCTACTATATTTACGTCTTCCTCAGCCAAGTAATCCAAGAACCATACCTCTGAACAACTACAATTGAAAGGTATATTACTCATATCTAAGTACATCAGAGTATCTAATCCGGAAAAAATGTTTTCCGGAATTGTTTGGAAATTATTTCCAGCAATACTAAGATTTCTTACTATTGTATTCTGCGAAAATGTATTAACATCTATTGTATTTAATGCTGTGTTCTGTAACAATATAGTCGAAACCGTGGTTAATGGGTTGAGAAACCCTGTTGCAAGTTCACCGGTAGTGATGATTGAATCTACAATCGCAAATTCTCCATATACATTTGGTGTGCTGCTTCTTGCCACCGACAAACCATTCAAACTGTTGGGTTGGGTAGCGCCAATAGATCCACCTTCTATTTTGAAATAATTCAAAGTTCCAAAGTCTGAAAACACATTATCTGGTAAATCACTTATTACACAGTTTGTAATATAAAATTCCTGAAGATAGCTCATTCCGGTAAATGTTCCGGCATTTATATCTAAGGTCCCGCCATTTACACATTCAATTTCTAATGATGCTGGATAATCAGTATCTATCGTTCCTGTATTAAAAGTATTAAATCCGGAAAATGATGGAGATGGAAAAGTTCCGGACACGTTGAAAATACGTAATCGTTGTGGATCGGGGGAAGAAAAATCCGTCATAGTTAGTGGAAACGTAATGGAATTAAAATCACAATCAAATCGTCCAATTAAACTAATTACTTCATTTAAAGCACATCCTGATGGAGCTGCACCGGATGTTTGTTGGATGCCATTAAATGTCAAAAGCACTAAAAGTATTGTTAGTTTAGCACTGATGTAATGATGTAATAATTCCATGTTGGCACACTGATAAATATGTCGACTACATTTGTTTTCAGTTAGCAACTTAAGTAATATAATGTACTATGTGTTGTGTTTAAAAGACAGATGAATAAAATAACTGTCTCTAATTGACTTTCACATAAGGATTTAACTTTGTTACTCCAAAAGTTTACTTTTTGGCTTAAAATTAAACTGTTACGTACACAAGTATTGAAAATATAGATACATACATGCGTGACTATCTGTATTTGGTAGAAAAAGAAGATTATTTCAATTGAAAAAACTTTTTTGAATGTAAAATTGATATTAAATTTGCTAGCTTATTATAACCATACAAAAGATGAGTTCTAGTGGAAAGAACACAAGTTATTGACCTTTCTCGATTCTTAAAATAATACAAAATGTATTGGGAACTTTTTTCTTATTATCATGAAAATTAAGAAATGATATTGTGTAAAAAAATAATTAGCATTAAACCAAAAGGACATTTTGGGTGTATCTAATAATATATATACAAATGTATATATCAATTTTCTTAACCATAAAATAAAGATTATTAGATTGCTGTGAATAGATTGATCTTTAGTGTTCTATGTAATGTTTTGTACATCGTTGTTAGTTCTTTTGACCATTACATTTTGGCCATTGTGAAACCTCCGTTAATTTACGGCTTCTGTTTATCATTTTGGTATCTTCAAACTTTTCTTTCAACTGTTTTGTGGCCTTTCATTTTTTTTTTGTCGCATTCTGGAAATTATTGAGCATTCTCTAATTTTAGCAAGATATATTAAAATCATCAATTAGCTTTGTATATAAGAGCATGTAGTTTGTAATACCTTTCACTTCCAAAGCCCAAAATGACCGCATCATTTCACTAAGAGAGGAGAATTTGGTCCATAAAAAGATAAGATCATGTGTTTTTCAAACTTTTTTATTTTTTCACGCGCATACAAGTTTTGAAATGGTTAACTTACCCCCAATTCTAATCCTTTATGTGCTGTAAGATATCACAATTTAACTTACATCCAACATATTTAAGTGGTGTTAGACACTAATAGGAGTGGTAGATGTAGAGATAACTATCATACGGTCACAACCACGACGGGTCTCGTGGTATTTGGAAACAACTTATCATGTATTATCACTGGGCTAGTAACACAAACAAGTGTATCACGACGGTGCTACATTTGGAACAACATTTACGTATCCTTACAGAGCACCTGATTTCACCCTCGAATCTTAGTAGGTTTGTGTTGCTCGATCTTTTGTTTTCTGTGTAATGCCTTGTACATCGTTGTTTGTCTTTCTATCCCTTTTTCTTTTGGTCACTGCATTATCTCTCGTCGATTTGCGGTTTCTGATAACACCTTTGGTATCTTCAAACTTTTCTTATATATTACTATAATATTTTATAGCAATTAATAGCTGATTATCATAAATTCTGAGATAGTCACACTTACTAGTAGGAAGGAACAAAAACCTATGAGAAATTTCCGCGTGACCGGAACCACATCCCATAATTTCTCATTCTACTTCCGACTGCGACAACATGTGAACACTTTCCAGCATGGCTAACAAAGATTGAAGAATACTACATTACTAAGCTTGCGAAATATTTACAATTGTCTGTACAAATGTATTTAGAATTTACTCAAATTACATTATACTAGTAGTTTAGTTTCTGCATTTGAGTCTTCTTTCAGCTTGATTAAAGAACAATCTTCTACTTCCAGGTTTTTCCCTGAATCTGATAATGCTACTATCCAATTATTTAATGATAGCTTTGTAAACAAGATGAATGAAGAAATACGCTTTGTTCTTCTTTTACATGTAGGTTTACGAGAAAGTACTATGTGATCCATGACTCTTCTACCAGTAACACAAACACAGTTTGTGATAAGTTTTTCTCAGAGTTGCTAAAGGCTAAGTCTATTCATAAACCTGTCTTTTGCTATCGCTGTTTTCTGAGTCGGAGAACTTACTCCGTTGTGCTTCCAACATTTTGGTACTGTTGAATTCTTTTTGTCAGTAGATGGTGCTTTATTCAAGAGTATAATGGAGATGATCTTTCTGAATAAATGCTAGAGACTACCGAAGGGGAAATTAAAAATGTGCAATCCAGAGAAACTGACAAAAATAGGATACACAAGGCGAAAAGAAACAAACCAAAAACACAGCACAATATGTATTGGACACCATTATACGCAAACAAACACAAATAATATAAATAAGACATGATCCCTCCTTCAAACAACTATAGGTAATGACGAACCGAACATTAATATCTTCTTCCACATGTTGCCCAAGCTCTAGCACCTCCTCCATTCCTCCTTATGTGCATCCTCGTGAATTCAACTCTTTCTAAAAAGTGTGAAATTTTTCGGAAATCATCTGTTATTCAGAGTCGCAATGTATTAACCGTTACGGAATACCTGAAGATACCAAAGGGGTAATCAGAATCCATGAATCGAAGAGGGGCAGACAATACAATGGCCACAAAAAGGACAAAATACAACCAACGATCTACTACACATTACACAGAAAACTAACGATCGAACCCCACTAAAAACCGGGGTGAATTCAGGTGCTCCGGAAGAGTTTGACGTTTACCGAAGTGGCTATTCAGGAGTCAGAGACACAACAATGAAATTACTAACAATACATAAAACAAAACCACAAAAGCCAAATAACTCATGTATAAATGCCATTTTCAATAGCGCCTTTTGTGTGATGCTTTAAATCGAGTACCTTGAAAACACATGTGGGGGGATGAGCATCGGGATATTGTTTCAGTCTCTGGTTTTTTTTTCCTGGGAAACATTGGTCAGAGAGTGGTTGTTGTTTAACGTAAAATGAGCAATTTTTCAGCTATATCATTGCGAAAACAAGCTATATGAGATCTTAACCATTTTTCTGAGGGGGAAATGAACTCAAGCTGGGGAGAATATTGAGCACGTCAGGAATGGTAATATAACACCGGTTTAATATGTTTTACTTTTGATAACTTTTTGAACGTTTTCTCAACTTTTCCTATTATGTGTCTTTAGTTCCGAGTTCCGTGTTGTGATGTCCGTTACGATTTCCGAATTAAAACGATGTTCGGTTCGTCTTTACCTCCAATTGTTTGTATGAGGGTTTACGTCTTATTTACGTTATTTGTGTTTGTTCGTGTATATAGTGGTGTCAAACACATATTGCGTTGCGTGTTTTGCTTTGTTTGTTTTCATCTTGTGTACCCTATTTTGCCCGTTTCTCTGGATTGTTCATTTTTGTTTGACCCTTCGTCTTGTGTACCCTATTTTGTCCGTTTCTCTGGATTGTTCATTTTTGTTTGACCCTTCGGTATTCTCAAACTTTCATTTCAGTCGTTTTGCTTCACTACTGTTGACAAAACGCAGTTATCTTGACGAAATATCATTATAGCACATTTAAATTCATTGGGAACAATCAATATGAAATTAAAAGTGCTTTTTAAAAACATTTAAAATATTTTATATGTTAATACCACAAATACATAAGGTATACAAGCATATATTGAAGGACTTAAAATTTAAAATTCCATCCATTTAAGGAATTAAATATATATTGCTTGTCATAATTACAAAATAATCGCCCGCTGACCTCATTAATTGATCCTTGGGTCAGGTTTTTACTTATTATTTTCACATTTAGGTTAATCTCATGGTAACGTAATATACAAACATTGGCAAGAGTTAAATAACACGTATTACATGTATTCGGCATAAGTTTCTAATAATAGTAACAGGTTAACAGGTTGTTGAATTGGGTTGTACATGATTACATTTTTGTATGTCTAAAGTTCAATATATAAGATTTTGAATTGGAGTAAACATATACTATTATAAGTCTAGAGATTACAAAAACGTGATACATAACAAAATAAATATAGGTCAATGCTTGCCTCAAATTGCCAGTCATTAAATATATGATTGACATTTTCTTGCTGTTGTTTGTTAACGAAATGTTTTTGCACAATGCAATACAAGTGCAAGGTTAAATCAAAGACAATCTCCACGCAAAAAGTCATGTGTATAATACCTCAAGTTCATGGGTTGATACTAAAAAGTAAAATTATTCAACCGAACAAATTACAAAAAGCAAAACATAACCTAGAGTGAGTGGTTGTTGCTTCATGCCAACTCAGCTATTTTTCAGCTATACCATGGCGAGAACAAGTTAATGTTCAATGAAATGATGATGAGGTCCGCTTTGTACTAGACCAACACGCGTAGTTGAATTTTTATAGTTCTAGTTCAGTGAAACAACAGTCCGCGGATAGACATGTCGCCCCACTCGGACACATCATCCTGATTCCGAGCCCACCAGCTCTTTCTCCTTAATGCTGTGTGCTTAACGGGGAAGCAACACTTTAAATGCCAATTTTAAAGTCTTCGGTTTGACCCGACTAGGGCTCGAATCCACGATCTACCGCACTCAATGTGAGCACGTTAACCATTACATCACCGAATAAACCGAATTTTAGATTCTTGATGGCTCCGATCGGCACGGTCATTTTATGTTGTTGTAGATTGTATCCAATCATAATAGTGGTGTTTCCGATCACCTTTAAAAGCATTAACCCTTGATTAGGGTCGGGTTGGGTTATGGTGTTTAACGCCACTTTCAGTTATATCGTGGCGGTCAGTTTTATTGTTGGGGGAAACCAGAGTACCCAGAGAAAGCAACCGACCTGCCGCAAGTCACTGACTAATTTTCTAACAATGTATCGAGTATACCTCGCTTGAGCAGGATTCGATCTCACAACATTAGTGGTGATAAGCACTGATTACATAGGTAGTTGTAAATCCAAAACCATACGATCCCGACCACGACGACCCTTGATATGGATTATGAAAGATTGCTACCCATACCAACAGGTGATATTACTTTGTGACATTTCAGTCAAGTACGATGTACTTGTACATGTATAAACTAACATCAATAGTTCTTGAACATCTTGGATTTCCCACACTTGGTCAAGACTTTATAATAAAGTACTCCCAGTTGTATTTAACAAATTATGATAGTTCGTCGAGAATTGAGTGAGTGATTGTTGTACGGCCTCGAGTGGGCAATTGGCAGCTTTTTCATTGCACATTTTAATAAGATCATGGTGTCTTCTTTGTACTAGACCAAACACGCTTAGATGGATTTTGTTTATATTGCTAACTCATTCAATCAACAATCCGTGGGTAGACATGCTGCTCCAGTCGGACACATTATCCTGATTCAGATTTCACCAATATTTGCTTTAAGAATTCCTTGATGCCATGGGCTTGTGAGATTAACAGTGAATACCATTTTAATAGTCTTTGGTTTGATCAGACCGGGTTCGAATTCATGATCAATTGCACTCGAACCAAACACGTTTACCATTATAACGCCGGTGTGGTTACCATGTACGTATGGAAGACGGCCGTATAATGATAGGGGGAAAGTCATATTTTTTCTTGGGTAATGTGATATATACAGATTAATACATGGCTTTTTCCAGTCAGGATATCATCCTGAGACTTCAAAATCATTAAAAATATAATATATGTCTTGTGTGTTTAGTTTAAGCATATTTTATTTGCCAAATATTGAACAAAATGGTTTAAATACAAGTTAATCGGATATTATGAAGCAGCCGGCCACGATACTGGTTGGTATTTCCAGTATTGTAAATATTAAAATACTTGTATTACCGGTATCGCGGCCGGCTGCTTCATATTATCCAGTTAATCTAACTTATGAAGTCCTGTCTTCTTGTATGTGCTGAGTGATCTTCTCCTAGTGCGATAAAGACAAATCCCAATGATCAATATTTTGCTAGAAGAGGAGATATTTGATGGTCTGTTACAAGGTAAAATTTCCAGACGCTACCCATTATTCTTTTAAAAGACCTTAACTTGTAGAGCTTATGTCCAATCTGACGTCCATCTATATAAGCTTACTTATCCCCGGTTTTTAGTGGGGTTCGTGTTACTCTATCTTTAGTTTTATGTGTATGTTTTGTAGATTGTTGTTTGTCCTTTTGTACTTTTTCTTTTGGCCACTGTGTTGTCTCTTCTTCGTCGATATACGGATTCTGATTACCCCCTTTGGTATCTTCAAACTCATCTTACCACCAATGCCACCTTTTAGCTGAACTTTATGTCAATGCACTTTATTCTTGTCATAAATATAAATGAAATACTTGCTTATACTTGTCAATCAAATAAATATGTTCACAATTTACAACGATTTTTACAGTATACAAAGGGAGGCAATTCATATTTGTATTATCCATTTTACTATGAAGAGGTGATTATTTTATTTAAAGGTATATTGTCTACCACATTTTTATTTTTTCATACCCAAAATTATTGTTGTTTTCCGTACTGACCTTCATAAAATGAAGATTAAACACCGAATTATTGGCGAATACGCTACGAAACGTTAAGATTCAAACAACATTAAACAAGCGTGACAATCATGAAGTGTTTGAATCTTAACAGTATTTTCCTTACCTCAAAGCTAAACCCCCGAGAATTCCAAACTTCCGTTTTTACTTTTACTTTCACTTTGAATTTCTGTCATCCGAACAATAATTCCGATAACGATAGTTTTGGGTCTTTTTTGTCAAAAAAAAAAGAACACCAATCGTATATTTTGTAGCATAACTGTTTAATGATAGCTTAAACAAATCATTTATGGACAGTTAAAAATTTTCAAAAAAATCGTAGACAATATCCCTTTAAAGACACCTTCAACAATATTTCAGTTACATTGTGGAGGTCAATTTATTGGTGGTAGAAACCAGAGTACACAGAAAATTACAGACCCACCACAAGTCACTGACAAACTTTATGACATAAATACACCAATTTTTAAACATTTACACAATCTAAGTCTAAAAACCTAGAAATACAGAATTTACATTTATGTTTTTAAGACTGTACAAGTAGATATATTTATTTAGACTAAGGATTGGTGCGGGGTGTTTGTTATTAATCATTACTTCCAGCAATCTTCAGCTAGTATTGTGACCAGTATCGGATTGGCTATTTCGCTAGACTCCTCCTAACCCCACTCCTTCAAGACTGGAGGAAGATGGAAGAGTGTTTAATCAATTTGATTAAAGGGTGGATGATGGGGGTGTTTAAAGAATTCTCCAATATTCTCTGAAATGGAGTGCAACTGTGTTAGGAAAATCACTGAAGGGTTGTTTAGAAGTAGATGAGTATGAACGTCCAATGACAGTGTCAAAAATGTTATACACATTTGCAAGAGGTCCCTTAAATAGTAAGGCCCTAAGTTTAAGTCCCGTCAATCCTATAGCTAAATCTGCCACTGATCCTGGCTATTTTGGAAGGAAAGTCATGATAGTTTAACGACCTGACGGATGAATCTCCGACATTGGATTGGTGTCCAGAGATATAAACAATTGTCATGGGTATCACAGCGAATCCTCGCCTTACGTTGGAGTTTAGAAGTCACTGGCTCTAACCACTCGGCCATCCAAGCAACCGTTTTAGGTAGTTTAAGACAAAGATTATCGCATTTTATATATTAATCATGTCCAAAAATACAGATTGATATACACCTCGCCAAAAAGTTTTTAAATAATATTTTTTCAAGGATTAAAAAAAATAACCAAAATATCTATTAAATAGACTGGGCTTATGATTTTATTAAACAAGTAAATGCATTCTAAGTACAAATTATAAATTTGGACATTTTAAAGCTTGTTTAGAAGAGTAATACTCAGGGGGAAAATGTGTGTAAAATGGCAGTAAAAAAACTCAAAAAAGTGTCACCTAAATCTGATATTTGTAACAAAATTGTTTGCATGTTTACAACAATCATGTTTAGAACTCAAGACTGACAATTTAAGACTACATTTCAATACAAGTGTGCTCAGTTACGCGTGTAACCTCCACACTTCAGTCGTCCTGAATATAGCTGAAAAATTGCTCGCTGGACGTTAAACACCAATCAATCAATCAATCCACACTTCCGGAAAAATTCGTCAACACGTCGTCTCATGCTTTGAACAAGGTGGCGTAAAGTTCTCAAGAGTATACTTTGCCATTCCTGGACCAAAGCATCACGCAATTCTTGTAAATTCTGACATGCTGGAACCCGGTCATTGATTTTCCGTCCAATATCATCCCATAAATGTTCAACAGGGTTCATATCCGGTGACATTGCTGGCCATGGAATACTGTCAACAGGGGCGGATCCAGGATTTCAAGTTAGGGGGCACACTTAAAATAATCGCGCCGAGCGGAGCGAGGGGCGAAAGTTATTGGGGTATTACGTGTGAAAAATCACGATTTTACGCAAAAAAATCATATTTTTTCCAATTTTAGGGGGACGCGCGCCGGGTGCGCCCCCCCCCCTGTATCCGCCCCTAGTCAATAGACTCCTGACGCAAATAACCACTAACGATCCGTGCCTGTGTGGTCTAGCATTATCGTCCATGAATAGCGGTCTTGTTGCAAGACGATGATTGTCAAAATGAGGCACAACGATACCCCAGATGATGTTGTCGCAATATTTTTGACCTGTCATGGTACCGTTCACAACGTAGAGGTCCATTTTGCAGTCGAAAGAAAAACATCC
>MJUT01045343.1:772031-803157 GCA_002080005.1 Gigantidas platifrons | reverse complement strand
TTCGTCAACACGTCGTCTCATGCTTTGAACAAGGTGGCGTAAAGTTCTCAAGAGTATACTTTGCCATTCCTGGACCAAAGCATCACGCAATTCTTGTAAATTCTGACATACTGGAACCAGATCATTGATTTTCCGTCCAATATCATCCCATAAATGTTCAACAGGGTTCATATCCGGTGAAATTGCTGGCCATGGAATACTGTCAACAGGAGCGGATCCATGATTTCAAGTTAGGGGGGCACACTTAAAATAATCGCGCCGAGCGGAGCGAGGGGCGAAAATTATTGGGGTATTTCGTGTGAAAAATCACGATTTTTCGCAAAAAAATCATATTTTTTCCAATTTTAGGGGGACACGCGCCGGGTGCGCCCTCCCCCCTCCCTGGATCCGCCCCTAGTCAATAGACTCCTGACGCAAATAATCACTAACGATCCGTGCCCTGTGTGGTCTAGCATTATCGTCCATGAATAGCGGTCTTGTTGCAAGACGATGATTGTCAAAATGAGGCACAACGATATCCCAGATGATGTTGTCGCAATATTTTTGACCTGTCATGGTACCGTTCACAACGTAGAGGTCCATTTTGCAGTCGAAAGAAAAACATTCCCACACAGTGACACCTCCGCCACCAAAAGCTGTTGTCCCTAAGATGTGTTGTTCCCTATATGCTGTATTCTTGGGTCGCCACACCAGCATGCCACCATCAATATGGTGTAGAAGGAACATACTCTCGTCTGACCAATGAACTCTACGCCATTGCCTCACATTCCAATTACGATGGTCACGTGACCACTGGTGTCGAGCATGATGATGTCTTCGAGTCAACAAAGGTCTTTTGATTGGTATTCGGGCTTTTAAACGTGCGCAATTGAGTCTGCGGCTAACAGTTCGTACACTCACACGGCCATGAATCGCCCAGTTGTCGCGTAATCGACGTGCAGTCGAAAATGGACGACCAGCTGATTGCGATAGTACTCTGTCATCTCTTGGTGATGTTTTACGTGGCCTACCAGAACGATCGTGTTCTTTAACGGTCCTTTCTTCTCTATGGCGCTTCAAAAGCCTGGATATAACACGGTGTGACAGCCCAAACTGATCGGCAATTCTGCGCAGACTCAATCCAGTATTTCGCATGCCAATGACTTGTCATTTCTGTTCAAGAGTTAACTTACGTCTGGGCATCATCAAAATGTGAATATGAATGGTATACACCGACAACAACAGCACGAGAAACACGTTACGCTTAATTGCACGAAACTTGCAGGGCGAAATCTGATGGGATGCATAGTAAAACCGGTTTTTCATACATAAAGAAAATTAAATTGCGAGGTGAAAATTTACCTGTCGATTAAGAATAGATGAAGGAATAATATGGTAACAAAAAAACAACAAATTTAATTTTAAAACAAAAAATATTAGCAAAATGATATAGGTGTTCCTTAACTTTTGGCGAGGTGTATATATGACCTTTTCCATATCAGCCCGGTTATCATCCTGAGATCCGCATATCATCCCGAGGCACAGTCGTGGGGTGATGTGGGTAGAGGAAAGATAGTCGTGACATACAGAAAAGATCATGCATTAATCTTTATATCATATACTTCCGACATATTGTTTTACGAGGCAAATAAAAAAATGAAATAATTAAACATCAATGACTTTATATGGAAGTTAAATTATTAAATCAACAGATAAATGATCAGAACTCTATTGTCCAGCAAGAGCATCACAACTACCATAAATATTGATACATCGAAAAAATATAGACGACGACGAACGCCAAGTGATGGAAATACCGTGTGCCTCGGATGACATTTTGGGTCAAGTGAGCTAATAACATACAACATTAAATGGAATACATACAACATTAAATAGAATACAAATAACAGTAAATTATATACAGTTTACATGTAAAGTAATACAAATTAAGTGAAATACTCTTACTAGACATTGATATTAATATTGAGACATGATTTCATTTCTTTAAAAAAAAAAACATTTCAAATAAATTTCTACAATGGAAAAAATTTACTTATTTTTTTATAAACACATTACATGTATATTTAATTCAATTATAACATGACATAATTTACATTGGCGAGTTTTTTCACATGATATTTTCATGATGCCTAAGCATTATGTAGATATTATTTATTTTAGATATGTGTTTTGTTTAATTCTGCTGATGCTATAAAATCATGACAATAAAGAATTTTACTCATAATTATATAATTAGTGTTTCATGATTGTCATCTTCGAAAATGTTGGCTTTAGATGGTATGTACCCTTTTTATAAAAAGATATTCTCTATTCTCCCCTCTTAATTAGGCTGTTTTTTCAGTTGTAACTTCTGGGAGCTCCACAATGCCTCCCTAAAATATCAATATGCAATATCATTAGATGGAAATATAAGTAAATTTTTATTGTGACTTTCGACAGGACGGTGGTTTTTTCCGGGCACTCCGGTTTCCTCCACCAATAAAACTGACCGCAACGATATAACTGAAATATTGTTGAGAGAGGCGTTAAACAACATAACTCTTACCCCTTAAACTAGTATAAGATGATACCATCAGAGAGAGAGAGAGAGAGAGAGAGAGAGAGAGATCAAATGTAGGTGTACACGTATGTTCTATTTTAGCATAATACTTGAGTTAGTAAGAATAGATGTGACTGTTTGTTAATTAACGTCAAAAGAAAATTGTAGTTCAATGAAACAACAGTCACCATGTCGCACCACACTGACACATGATCTGGACTAAGATATTCATGAAAATTGTTCAAATTTTAATAATAATAAAAAAGTACCGCCTGTAATTAGTGATTGATTTATTGTGTTTAACACCACTTTCAGCAATATTTCAGCAACATCATAGCGACTAGTTTTAGTGGTGGAAGAAAGCGGAGTACCTGGAGAGAACCACCGACCATGGGCAAAAAAACTGGTAAACTTTATCACTTGCGGCTGCGAATCGACTACACCCTTTTTTGTAATTTACAAAGCCGGGCGCGAACCCACGCCGTATTTGTGATAGGCTTGTATGAGTTGTTAGATAATCTAACGACCTAACTCATTGAGCCACCCTAGCCCTTCCTGTAATTAGTGAAGTACTGGTATTACTGGTAGACTTGAAAAATATTGAAAGGCTAGCGATAAGAGCCTTATTAGTACATACTGAAACACGTGTTATGTTCTACTTATGTGTACTGTTTCGGCATAGTGGCACTGACAGGATGTACATGTACTTACAAGCACCGTATTGACATAATTGCCATAGCCCATGTAGAAAATATGGCTACAATAACGTACAAATGAGTTATACTTACATGTACTGTTTCGGCATGTTGGCCGGAATACATACAGAAACACTTGGCATCATAACAGAGTGGTAAGCCGTCTAAACACACACAGTCCCTATGGGTATTACAAGCTGTACAAATAAAAGGTATGTTATTCCATAGTTACTGATATAATGCTAAACTATATTTTTTAACTATCAGCGAAGCTTCACGATAAAAAAATAATACATCATGATATTTTCAGATATGGATAACCGATATCCGGACAAAAATACGATTCGTATGATTTTTATTGTAGTGCTAGCTCACTGAAACAGTCCACGGATAGACATGTCGTCGCTCCACTCAGACTCATTATCCGATTCCGATAGACCACATACTATTACAAAGATGAATGACAACATTAACATAGACAGTACAATTGCAAGGTCAACGAATCCTCATTGTTAGCTGACTACTAACTAGGAAGGTAGAATCTGGTGGTTAGACACCTCTTTAGACAAAAAATAGCATTACTGATACTTTTAACAGATTTAATATAAAGTAGTCATGAACATCTGAAGAAATTAATGGTCTTCCTGTAAGACCAGAATAAATAGGTCATCGAACTGTTGGAATCAAATATTGAACAAAACGTTGTTGAGATAAAATGTACTAATTTAATTGTTAGATGGAAATAATAATCGTACTAGCAGATTGTCTACATTTTTAGGATAGAAAACCTGCCTCAGAGTAAACTATAGTTGTATAGCTATAATGGTATTTTCGAAGTATAGTATCATATGAAAAACAACAAAAGGGCCGTTCTTGTAATCTAAAGACACAATCATATATTATAAAGGCGAATCCCCTAAGACTTACACAGTTGTTCCGCCTTTTCCATCGATTGTACTTCATCCTTTGACTCTATTGGGTTGGCTGAAAGAAAAATATTTACAATATTTTAAGCATTTTGTAAATTATAAAAAAAAAACTAAAATACTCACGATTTAAACACAAGCTTAACAATATGTCTTTTATAATACTAACATTGTATTGTTCTTTCAGCTTTGTTATTAACTCATAAACTCTGATATTTGTACAACACATGTTAGAACTCATGATAACCCAATTCATTTTATGACCGCATCGGTGGTGTAATGGTTAGCGTGCTCGCCTCGAGCGCGGTAGATCGTAGGTTCGAATCCCTATCAGGTCAAACAAAGCACAACAAAATTGATATTGGTTGCTTCTCCACTCTCTCTATGTGTAATGTTGTTTCGCTGAGCTAACACGGACCTTATCGTCATCTCATTGAAAATTATCTTGTTCTCGCCATGATATAACTGAAAAATTGATGAGTTGGCATTAAACAACAATCACTCACTCACTCATTTTAAGATTATTAGGCTTCCCAACCTTTCGACTTTGAGCGTACTTGAAGAAGGTTATTCCAGAAACGCGTCGTGTGCACTAAATTTGATATCTACGTTTGTACTTACATGTACTTAGATGTATGTTGTTAGAACTATAGTCAATCCATTTTACTAACCTGAGATCATGGCAAAACAAAGGAATACACATACAGTCAAATTTAAAACGACTTGAGAAGCCATCCTTACTAGTGTACACAAGATAGATAGAATGTTCAAATTCTTGGGAAGGGTAACAACTGCTGCTATATATACTACCAGTGATTCAGATTGGTCTTGTTAATCGGGGGCTCTTGGTTGTTTTAAAGGGAATATTCGGCCATTTTGATGAAATTACTACCTTATTTCACAAAATAAAATTTAAGAAAAATAAGGTTCTCCATAAAGTAATCAGATCTAGGTATTAGAAAATAGCCATTACGATTAAGCAATCTCTTTTGATTTGTAAAAGTTAGTCCCTTCTTGGCTTGTGTCCCTGCAATGAGCCCCTATACGGACTACTTCAGTAATGATAATGCTCTTCAATAATTTTGAAATAACGATTGGAAATTATCTCATATTCATCCTTCAATCATTCAACGTTAAGGACAGCGGAAAGGAGCCATAATTTACTGAGCCCCTTACATCAAAGACAAGCTGATGTCGTATATTTTGATAAAGTGTTCACTGACATTTTATTTTATCTGTTATTTAACCGTGAATTATGAAAGGGCAAGTCAATTCTGTGAGAAAATCAACAAAAACTTAAGTTTGAAATAATAAATTACTAATCGGCTGATTGTTTATTGCCTTGTATCCACTGGAAAAATGACGAATCATGTGGGATGTTGGAAACAACATTATGACATGGTCTGCTTTATTTCATTGTTAAGGAGGAATTTCAGATGTTTTATTAAAACGCAGTACAATATATATTTTGTATCGTGAGAAAATATTCAACTTCGACCATTTAACAAATTGTAGAAGACCACTTAACAAATTGTAGGATTGTATACTTTAAATAACATAAGATAATACTCTCCGGCCTTTGTATACGTATATATATACGTATCCGTCTGGAAATTAAACCTAGAACAGTTTTAGGGTTAAGGTTATGGTGTTTAACGCCACTTCCAACAATATTTCAGTTATATGGTGGCGGTAAGTTTTATTGGTGGAGGAAACCGAGTACTCGGAGAAATCCACCGACATGTCGCAAGTCACTGACAAATATTATCACATTATGTTGTATCGAGTACACCTCGCCTGCCGATTCGAACTCAAAACGTTAGTGGTGATAGACACTGATTGCATATATTTAGTTACAAAATCCAACTACTATCCGGCCAAGATGGGCCCTAGAACAGTCTTAGAATGAGCCTTCTACCTTCAAATGAGTGGTCGAACCTACATGCTTGTAACACTTCAGCAACAATTGCAGCTCTATGACCAACACCCTAGACCACTTTGCCATAGCCTCATTTTAAATGGTCGAAGTGTTATAAAACATATAGGGCCCGGGTGGCTCATTGAGTTAGGTAGTTGGATTACCTAACAACTCATACAAGCCTATCACCAATACGGCCTGGGTTCGCGCCCGGCTTTGTAAATTACAAAAAGGGTGCACTCGACTCGCAGCTGCAAGTGATAAAGTTTACCAGTTGCTTGCCCATGGTCGGAGGTTCTCTCCGGGTACTCCGGCTTCTTCCACCACTAAAACTGGTCGCCATGATATAGCTGAAAGTGGCATTAAACGCCAAAAATAAAATTAAAAATAAATATATATAAAACATACATGTCAAATTTAGTGCGCACAACGCTTTTCTACTGACATACGCTCAAAATCAAAAGGTTGGAAACCCAAATAATTCAATAGGGTTCAAGAACAAGAGCACCAAAGAATGTAAACTGGATACCCAAAATTGGCCAGTTTTTTTGTGTTGCCCTTTTGTGTGTCTTTACGTTCTGACTTTCGTGTTGTGATGTCCGTTACAATTTTCGCATAAAAACGATGTTTGGTTCGTCTTTACCTCAAATTATTGGTAGTAGGGCTCATGTCTCATTGACGTTGCTACAAACAAGGAAGATACCGAACCAAGGGTTCCTAGTGGTTAAGTTTAAGCCATCACTTCGTAATTTTTACGGTCGACAATATGACTTGGTTGAGCGTTACGAAATAGCTGCGTCACAAATAACCACTGATATGTCCCTTTCCTCGTTCGTGACTTATCACTGTTTGTAACACGAGTAACACGACTGGTGCCACGAGTGGAACAGGAACTGCTTACCCTTCCGAATCACACGAGTTCACCCCAAGTTTTTAACACGACGGGTGACACTAGTTGAACAGGAACTGCTTACCCTTCCGAATCACACGAGTTCACCCCAAGTTTTTAACACGACGGGTGACACTAGCGAAGCAGAAACTGCTTACCCTTCCGGAACATCTATTTTTAAGTCCACCCCCAGGTATTAGAAGAGTTCATATTCCTCAGTCATTAGTTTCCAATGTAATGTTGTTGTCCTTTTCTATTGGTCATCGTATTGTCCGTCATTCTTCGATTTACGACGTCTGGTAACTCCAAACCTTTCTTATCATTATGAAGTGGATTATTTGAAGTGGAATACGATTGAAATTTCAGCTAACACTGATTTTGTTGGAAGTAAAAATAAAATAAACATATGTTTAATTTTATCGACATTTACAGTTTTATTCATGCAAGTGGTAGGTAGGGCCCCTGTGTACTGCTTTAAGACGGCCTTGTCTTTGCTTTTCTTTTTCATATCGTTTCAATTACGGTCTTGACATATGCACTCAATATGTGCGTGTTCCACTATATCTAGCATTCTGTTCAGATATTCGGCTGATTAAAACGAGCATACGGAGGCTTTGGCATAAATCCTGGATATACCGAACAGTGAATTGTTTTTTCATCCACATTATTTGCTACTCTTCTATTTCAGGGGCGGATCCAAGTGGCACCCGGACACCCCCCCCCAAATTGGAAAAAAATATGATTTGTTTTGCGTAAAATCTTGATTTTTCACACGAAGAACCCCGATTATTTTAAGTGCGCCCTCCCCCTAACTTGAAATCCTGGATCCGCCCCTGTATTTGTAGATCTTCGTCCTTCTTTTTGGAGACCGTCGTGGTCGTGACAGTACAAGTTGGATTTACAACTACATGTGCAATTAGTGCCTATCACCACTATCGTTGTGAAGTCGAAACCCGTTCATGGGGAGGTGTACTTGATACAAAATTATGTGATAAAGTTTGTCACTTTCCTCCTCCAATAAAACTGACCGCAACGATATAACTGAAATATTGTTGAAAGTGGCATTAAACACCATAATCAAACCAAAACCTTCTTTCTGAGAGCTCGATTAAGTACATTATAAATATAATTTAATTTGATTTGAATACTTCAATCTGATTGGCTATTCTGCCTGGAAATTTTTTTTTTTATACTCGATAACCTGGGTTGGTATTGTGACGTCACCAACGTGTTCATCCGCCAACGACAAATTCAAATAGTCACATGAAATAATCGTAATTAAAATCGAGGAAACATTAAATTTTGTTGTAAAAATTAAATTATAAGGAATATTTGAAATTGTTAAACAGGTTATACTTGCATAACCTGGTTTGGGTCAGTTTGCGATTTTCATAAACCGCTTCGCGGTTTATTAAGCATAAACTGACCTAAACCAGGTTATATTGTATAACCTGTTCAACAATTTGAAATATTCTTATACCCCGGTATATATTGGTTTAAGAGAAACGTTGTTGATATTAACAGGCTTCCGAATTTATCATTTTGTTTCTGCCATAATTATTTTCCCTGTCAAAAGTGCAATCTCATTGTGAAGTCCTAATTCCTGCTCTCGAATGGCTACATGTTTTTTTAAGTATGTCCAAATCTGGGTTTGGCACAATAATACCCGTGTGTGTTCTAACCGAGTATGCAAACAGGTATAAAATTCCATGACACTTGTGTGAAATTTGTTTTAACTAGAGGCTCAGCACTGAGCTGAGTCTGTGTCGCTCACCTTGCATTCCGCTCTGAAGAAACTTAATACAGAACATTCCATAGCCTTTAGGGGTGGGGTATGACCCCCAGGGCCTGAGCTATAAGGCATTTAAGTTGCTTAGTCACCCTGATCATAAATATATATGGTTTAGATGTGGGGATCTCAACCATTAAAAAGATCACTTCAGGTAGGGGTGGGGTATGACCCCCGGGCCTGAGCTATGTGGCATTTAATTTGCCTAGTCACCCTGATCATAAATATATATGGTTTAGGGGTGGGGATCTCAACCATTAAAAAGTTCACTTCAGGTAGGGGGTGGAGTATGACCCCAGGGCCTGAGCTATAAGGCATTTAATTTGCCTAATCAAACTGATCATAAATATATATGGATTAGGGGTGGGGATCTCAACCATTAAAAAGTTTACCTCAGGTAGGGGGTGGGGTATGACCCCCGGGGCCTGAGCTATAAGGCATCTAATTTGCCTAGTCACCCTGATCATAAATATATATGGTTTAGGGGTGGGGATCTCAACCATTAAAAAGTTCACTTCAGGTAGGGGTTGGGGACGATCCCCTGGGCCTGAGCTATAATGCATTTAATTTGCCTAGTCACCCTGATCATAAATATATATGGTTTAGGGGTGGGGATCTCAACCATTAAAAAGTTCACTTCAGGTAGCGGGTGGCATATGACCCTCGGGGCCTGAGCTATAAGGCATTTAATTTGCCTAGTCACCCTGATCATAAATATATATGGTCTAGGGGTGGGGATCTCAACCATTAAAAAGTTCACTTCAGGTAGCGGGTGGCGTATGACCCTCGGGGCCTGAGCTATAGGACATTTAATTTGCCTAGTCACCCTGATCATAAATATATATGGTTTAGGGGTGGGGATCTCAACCATTAAAAAGTTCACTTCAGGTAGGGGTTGGGGACGATCCCCTGGGCCTGAACTATAATGCATTTAATTTGCCTAGTCACCCTGATCATAAATATATATGGTTTAGGGGTGGGGATCTCAACCATTAAAAAGTTCACTTCAGGTAGCGGGTGGCGTATGACCCTCGGGGCCTGAGCTATAAGGCATTTAATTTGCCTAGTCACCCTGATCATAAATATATATGGTCTAGGGGTGGGGATCTCAACCGTTAAAAAGTTCACTTCCGGTAGGGGGTGGGGTATGGCCCCCGGGGCCTGAGCTATAGGACATTTAATTTGCCTAGTCACCCTGATCATAAATATATATGGTTTAGGGGTGGGGATCTCAACCATTAAAAAGTTCACTTCAGGTAGGGGGTTGGAGATGACCCCCCGGGCCTGAGCTATAATGCATTTAATTTGCCTAGTCACCCTGATCATAAATACATATGGTTTAGGGTGGGTATTTCGGTCACATTTTTTTATACAGATTTATTTTAACTGTATTATACTAAAGTAAATTAGAGTTATCTCTCTTTCCACAGAAAACAGATTTTTTTGGAAAGCATACAATCATAAACATGAATTGCCTGTGGCGGCCATGTTTGTCAATGGATCGGAACGATATGAGCAATATTTATAGAGGACCTTCCATAGATGCTTCCTACTATGTTTCAATTCATTCGGATCAGTAGTTTCAGAGTAGAAGATTTTTTAAAATAGGCCAATCAGAAACAAGAATTGCTTGTGGCGGCCATGTTTGTTAATGGATCGGGACGAAATGAGCAATCATTATAGAGGACCTTCCATGGATGCTTCCTACCAAGTTTCAATTCATTTAGCTGAGGGGTTTCAGAGGAGAAGATTAAGATGTGAAATGTTAACGGACGACGGACGCCAAGTGATGGCAAAAGTTCACATTGCCTTTGGCAAGGTGAGCTTAAAAGAAGAAAACTGAAAAACCAAAAACATGCATATTTCATTTTATGTACAAGTTAGATACCGTACATTTCAAACAAAAGAACTAAGCATTATAGAATATGGAAAGCGTCTTCTTCTGCACTTGTACACAGGTAAAGGCCTCGACGCCTTCGGCGTCTCGGCCTTCACCGGTGTACTTGTGCGAAAAAAAAAGCCTCCCAGATCCAATAAAGGACATTTCTTTTGTTTGAAATGTACGGTATCCTATACATAAATATCATTTATTGAACCAATTGCAAGTTTTCATAATACAAAAAATTACCAAAAATGAGCTTCAATATCCCTTTAAGAATGCAATTTATTGCAAAATGATGGATGGACCAATAGATATGCATGTGTTGACTATCTCTCACATAATTTAACTTGTGGGAAGACATCGTTGACTAAAAGTTGGTACAGATGACAATAGCCATTGTGACTGCTATGTTTCACTTCTTTACGTTGATATGCGTTTGTTTGTGAATGGTGGTGTCAAACACATATTGACTATATATACATTTGTATATATATAAGTAACAGGGCAGGTGTCTTATAAGAGGCAGGAACCACTTGCCCTTCACAGGTGCCTGGGGCTCACCAAAGATTTTTTGCCCTTCGCAGGTGCCTGGGGCTCACCACAGGTTTTTGGTGGGATCCATGTTGTTCACCGTTTTAGTTTTCTGTGGTTTGTTTTGTTTTGTTTGTCTTCCTCCTGAGTCTTGTGAGCCCAATGCTGCCAGTGTCTCTGGATTACCCATTCTTCATAGTCCATTCTATTTTTCTTAAATGTTTATTTGCAATGACTTAATTAATATCTAATATGGGACGAAGTCCCAACTATGGTAGAAATAGCAATTTTTTTCTATATACTAATGACTAAATTTTCATGCACTGGAAATGACATACCGGAAGTCAATACATGGTTAAATCTGTGCAGAAAATTGGATGCGGACGTTTCGTAACCTGGTCGTTTCGTACCTAGATCGGGACTTAAAAAACGACGGAAGCCCCTATTTGCCCCCTCTTTTAAGAAAATTTGGATCCACCCTCGGTCTACTTTGAAAAAATATTATAGGTCCATATATCTGAGTTAATATATATATTCTTTAAATATTGGACTTCGTCCCAAGTTAGGTAACACCTATTATCATATTAACTAATATAAACACAAAGGCAGTTAATATATCTCATATATATGTAGTACATGTATATGAAATGAAAGCTTACCCTTCTGGAGCACCCGAGTGATGCTCGATCTTTAGTTTTCTGTGTAGTGTTTTGTAGATCGTTGTTCATCCTTTTTCTTTTGTCCATCGTGTTGTCTGTCCATCTTCGATTTAATGATTCTGATTACCCCTTTGGTATCTTCAAACTCTTCTTCCCACAAATCACTACCTCTAACATCAAATCATTGAAGACAAAAAAAGACCACTACATCTGGCATTGGAAATACATGTCCTACCTTGGGACAGGCAATAAATGTGGCAGGGTTGAACCGGTTAATGAGATCCTAACCACCACCTCCGACAATTGGATCTCCAACGTCATACAGATATAAACAAATAATAAAAAACCTGAACATATTCACTTTCACTCAAAAAGAGGCTTAAGAACTAAGTAAAAGATATTTTTAGATATTTCTTACTTGTATTGTGCATAAGAACTAAGTAAAAGATATTTTTAGATATTTCGTACTTGTATTGTGCATAAAAACTAAGTACAAGATATTTTTAGATATTTCTTACTAGTTCTATTTATCTACATAGTATATCACAAACTGTATGACTGATTGATTGATTAATTATATATAAATACATAATATTGTTGATTTGTTTAGCAAGAATGGATTTCTCACAGCAATATCACATCTACAGTCTTCAAATTTAGGATTTGGGATGCACATGTCTGAATTTAGGATTTTTAATATTTTGGTTAAGATTGTGTTACAAAAAAATCATGAAAATTTACACAGCCGAACTTTACTGTTCATGGGCTGGCAAACATGTGCTAATTTTCGTTGACTGCATCAAAGGCAAAAACTTGAGAAGTGAGATGCAACGACAAGTTCTTTTTGAGCAAAACATATCAACAATAGTATATTTATCAAGGACTCGTCAAGGATGACGTCAGAGATATCAGTATTACGTCCAATATTAACACATACAAATCAACAATAATTATTGATTCCACGATCGTCTCTTAAATAGATATATTATCATATGAAAAGATAAAAAATTAACAAATCGTGGATAAAGATATTACATAGCTGATGGTAACTCCAGCAGTCTTTGCCTTAATATTTTTCACCAACTAACGAAAGCCAAATTTAGAAAAATTGTCTATTTATTCAAACAAATTCTTTCACAATTTTTCCTTGTCCAAATCCAGTTTTACTCGTCCCAGGCTTCGGGTAAGTGAGTTAGTGCGAAGACTGCTCAAGCATCGACTTTGAGATCGTTCAATTCAGTTCAATGTATTATTCAGTTCTCTCGTTAATCAACATCTGAATCAGAATTATTTTCTTTCTTTACATTGTCCACATGGTTTTCCTCAATTTCCACCTCCTCTTGAAAATTCTCGACTTTATCAACATCTGAATCTGTTTTTTCTAAGCTTGTTTCGCTGAAGGTCACTTTCACCTCCTGAAGAGTAAGAGAAATTCTTATTATAATATGAATTATGTGAATCCAATAAACAAGTGCCTCTCTTACATGCAGGTCAAATTTCGGATTCACTAAGGCAGTTAAATACTACTAAATTGCCACACTCAAGAGAGGTCACCCTCTTATAAGCAGGGCCGGATTATTGTATAGGCTGCACCCTATGGCCCTGCTAATAGATTTTTTAAATAGCTATTCTAGTTCATTTAAAGAATTTGCAATAAGTTTACTTCAAGCTATGTAAATGTCGAATAAATATATCACGAGTAAAAAATATTCAAGATGAGTGCTGGCAAGTTAGAGGGTGGCCCCATAATTTCATTAGCCTAGCGGACCAAGAAGTCAGAATGCTGCCTTGTTTATAAGGCCACTGTTTCATGGCCTCAAGATAGGGACTACTGATAACAATACCTTTAGGTAATTCTAAGGTGTGCTCATTTCCTAATGCTAATTTGCTTAATAATTTTACAGAAATGGCTTGTTTATTTATTGGGAGCATATAGTGTAAACATTTGATACTTACAGTGGAAATATTTTGTTTTCAAAAATCGTTAATTTAAGGATCAGTAAGTGATTGAGTTATTGCTGTTTAAGGCCAAGTGAGCAATTTTTCAACTACATCATGATGTGAACAAGTTACATTTCTATACGATGATGATCATCTCTGCTTTATACTAGACCAACATAATTAATTAGCTATATGTGTTACATATATATATTTTATAGTGCTAGCTCACTGAAACAACTGTCCTTAAGTTGACATGTCGCTCCACTCCGACACATTATCCTGATTTCTAACAAAGTCTATACTCTTACCCAATAATGCTGGATCCTTAGTAATGAAGCAACAAATACACATTTTAAAATCTTTTGTTTGACCCGAACATGGCACGAACTCACAATCCTTCGCTCTCGACCAAAGCAATTAAACCTACAGACTAGTATCCTGCCAAACCCAATATGCATGATACACAAGATTCATTCCTTTTAATTCTCCACCACTAAAGTTGTGAGTTCGAATCCCGCTCAAGTGAGGTGTACTCAATACATAATGATAAAGTTTGTCAGTGACTTGCGGCATGTAGGTGATTTTCTCCAGGTACTCTGATTTCCTTCACAGATAAAACTGGGCGTCACGATATAACTAAAATATTGTTGAAAGTGCCGTTAAACATAATAACCATAACCCTAACACTTCTTAATTCACTGAAAGTAACTACCACAAAACTTGTTGATGGGCAATATGATGTCACTATTACTGAACTCAGCGACTTCATACAGGTTGTTTTTTATCAACGTTATGTAAAAGGGATCAGAGGAGTTTGATTTCGAGCTACAAAAATAACAACCTATAGTTTTTGATTGGGTTGGGTGGGGTATGGTGTTTAACGCCATTTTCAACAATATTTCAGTTAAATCGTGGCAGTCAGTTTTATTGGTGGAGGAAACCGGAGGACCCAGAGAAAACCATCGACCTGTCGCAAGTCACTGACAACCTTGATCACATAATGTGGAATCGAGTACACCTCTCCTGAGCGGGATTCGAACTCAAAACGTTAGTGGCGATATGCACGGGTAGTTTTAAATCCAACTACCATATGATCATAAACACGACGACCCTCGTGTACAGGATTCCGGTTTATTCAGGGTTCGGTGTAGACAGGTTTCACTGTATAAATAAAGTGCCAATGTAGGAAATCTTTGTTAATTTAACCTGTATAAACCAAACATCTGTCTATTCTTAACTCAATAGTTGGTTTCAAGGAGGTTTTGTTTTAAACAAGGTTACACTGTATAACAATCCTCTCCAACACCTGACTACCATAAATATCTGCTCTATTATGTGTCTATACGGTCTGAGTTCTGTGTTGTGATGTCTGTTACGATTTCCGCATATGAACGATGTTCAGTTCGTCTTTGCCTCCAGTTGTTTGTAGGAGGTCTCATACCTTAATAAAATTATTTGTGCTTGTTTACGCATAGTGGTGTCCAACACATTTAAGGATTGATCGCAATTTTTGTTCGGTTCATGAAGAAATTACCTCAATCATCGAAGTTATTTCGAATGAACCGAACAAATAATTTCGATCAATCCTTATAACTAAATTGAAACTTTTCTTGTCATGATATTGAAAAATATATTTATTTTTTCAAAATAAGGCAAATAATCACAAATAAATTTAAATAACCTCAAAGGTGCCTCATTTAAAGAAAATCACCTGATGACAACGGCATGCAATGCTTTGAGAACGACGTCTATTTTTAGATTCTGTTCATTGACAAATAACCTCAACTTTTTAAACCAATCAAAACACGTATAAAATGACATGTGACTCTAAAATTAATTTATATTGTGTTTTAGTTTTTCTTCATCTTGAGTACCCCATGTTGCCAGTTTCTCTGGATTGTCCATTGTTGATTGCCTCTATGGTTTTCTCTAACATATAATACATTTCTCTGACGTCACACTATTGTTCGAACAGTGGATCATTTTTAAGAATCAACAGTTAATTCTTTTGTACTTGAATATATGAACTTTAACCTTTTACTATTTTAGGCTTAAAAACGTTTTACTTATTTTGGGACTTTCGTGTCTCGAACCACTGCTGGGCTTTTTAAAGTCTACTTTGACTTTCAAAACTTCCATCTTAACACTCGGCTAAGTTGACCACATTAATAAATTCGATAATTAGTATATATAACTCTTGATAGTAAGCTTTGTTAAAAAAATATCAACAATTTGCTTAAAAAAAGCAATTGATCAATATATACAAGACACGATACAAGTATTTGAGTTCTGACATAATTTATGTTCAGAACTGACGAGTATTCTCGCAATACAAAAACAACCAACGAACCGACCGCAACTTAACAAATCAGACAGACCACAGGTGAACATTTGGGACACTTGAAAGACTTTGAAATATCTAAATATAAACGATTATATTCACTTGAAAGACCTTAAAATATCTAAATATAAACGAGAATCGAAGGCACGGATGCCGATAAAATTTTGTTGTTTATTTTTTGTTAATTGTGGCTTATTTAGCTTTCTGAACATTAAAAAGGTAAAAATATAAGATTAAAACACTGTTGCAGATGGAAATGTATTGTGTAAGAGAATACACTGCAACTTGTAGATTCTTAAAAATAATCAACTCAACCCTTACAGGTCTTGTTGATTATTTTTAAGAATCTACAGTTGGAGTGTATTCTCCACTACTTATTTTTTACCTCTTCATCGTTATTTCCTGTCCTATCACTCTCATTAGAATTAATTTCCTCAGGTGGAGCATCACCACTCGGTTTGACTAGAGATTTGGTTATTACAGTTGATGGTGTCATCTGCTCCAGTTGCCATGACGGCAGGGATGGTGAAGAGGAAGATGGAGTTGGTGGGAACTGTCGTCTTAAAAAAAAATTGAATGTTATTTTTTAGGACCACTATATTTAGTTATTTCAAAACTTCATTTCAATAAATGTTTATTTTTCAAAACTCTGCCTTTTATTACACCACTTTGTAAGAGAAACTACTTCGAGTCTTCCAATGTTTTTTTTTTTATAATTTCTTTATTTTTAAAGAAAAGCAGAGGCAGATACAAATACAAAAATAAACATGCGACATGCATGCTATTTCACACAGGCAAAAAACATTTAATTTATCAAAACAAAACATTTTGCAGCACTACACTGAAATTTCAAACACCAAGGTCAGTTTCAAATGGCAATCACTCTTTGCTTTGAAATGTTGTCGTAAGTCAAATCTATATTTCTATACCTTTTTTTTGGTTGTTAATATAGCATAACAAAAGGTTAAGAACAATAAACAATTATCCCACTTAAGTATGTAAATATAAATGTATAAATGTAATTAACTGTGGAAGCTTGTAAAAAAAACATCTAACCAAATTATTTACATCATTTATACATCTCAACCCAATCGTTACATAGTGCAATTGTAAAAGACAATAAAAGCTGTGGTTCTGCAGTTATGTTCTAACTGAAGCCACTTTAACCACCACGATATAATTGAAATATTGTTGAAAGTGGCATTAAACACCATAATCTTTACGCCACTTTAAATGTTCCATATTGCACATCTGTTGCAACATTTGATTTACGATTGTGTGTTATTTAAATCCATATACATATTTCAAGTAGATATAAAAGTACTTTACATGAGGGTTGTTATTCTGTCAAAAAAGCCTATCACAACTAATGTTGTGAGTTCAAATCCCGCTCGTGGCAGGTAGTACTCAATAAAACATAATGTGATCAAGTTGTGAGTGACTTGCGGCAGGTCGGTGGTTTTCTCTGAGTACCCGTTTCCTCCACCAATAAAACTTACCACCACAAAATAACTGAAATATTGTTGAAAGTGGTGTTAAACACCATAACCCTAACCCTCTGTCAAAAACATCTGGACTACTTTAATTAAATTCATTCATAAAATAAACAACAATAAACATTCTATACTATACACATATGTGAACCAATTTGGACTGAACCGCAAGTAAAATGTGAAATGAATTCTTACTACAGATGCATAGAGCACTAGATAAGTTTATTTAAATTGTAGGCCCAGATGACTTTGACATATCCAATTCTCAGTGTAAATCCAGTTAAATATTTATTGTATCAATGCATATTAAATTTCAATAGAAACTGCAATGTACAAATGTAGTTGTATTTTTCAGGTAAAAATTGAAACCAGCAGACTACAGCAGGTCACATGACAAATGGCTATTTATAGTAAAAAGAATGACTTTCTCATGTTTTTTTAGGCAAATGATATGAATGTTAAATTTACCATTACCGATTTAATAAAAATCCTTTTAATGTCTGTAGTTCGCTTTTCATAATAACAATGTCAGATATAAATGCTAAATTCATCATTACCTATTTAATAACAATCCTTTTAATGTCTGCATCTCGCTTTTCATTTCTGTGGCAAACTGTGACTCATTGATAGACACAAGAGCTGAAGATGACTGAAAAATATAATATACAATGTACATCATACTGTGATTCATTGATAGACACAAGAGCTGAAGATGACTGAAAAATATAATATACAATGTACATCATACTGATTCATTGATAGACACAAGAGCTGAAGATGACTGAAAAATATAATATACAATGTACATCATACTGATTCATTGATAGACACAAGAGCTGAAGATGACTGAAAAATATAATATACAATGTACATCATACTATGACTCATTGATAGACACAGGAGCTGAAGATGACTGAAAAATATAGTATACAATGTACATCAAACTGTGACTCATTGATAGACACAGGAGCTGAAGATGACTGAAAAATACATTATACATACTTATGAAAAGAAAGTTTAAACAGTGATGCTCTTCAATTCCACCAATATCAACAAATTGAACAATCACCTCTCACCTTGCTCTTCAATTCCACCAATATCAACAAAGCGAACAATCACCTCTCACCTTGCTCTTCAATTCCACCAATATCAACAAAACGAACAATCACATCTCACCTTGCTCTTCAATTCCACCAATATCAACAAAACGAACAATCACATCTCACCTTGCTCTTCAATTCCACCAATATCAACAAAACAAACAATCACATCTCACCTTGCTCTTCAATTCCACCAATATCAACAAAACGAACAATCACATCTCACCTTGCTCTTCAATTCCACCAATATCAACAAAACAAACAATCACCTCTCACCTTGCTCTTTAATTCCACCAATATCAACAAAACAAACAAGATGTTGCACGCTACGTCGTGCTAAGAATACCCCCACTCGTTCATTTGTAGGTCGCACGGTAAACAGGAAGTAGATGTGCGGTAAACCTGGAAAGGGGAGACACGGTACACATCACCATGCCAAAGTCATATATTAAATATAAATTCATTTCTTCCAGTAGAAGTTGAGATAACTGTTACGAAAGTTTTCATTACAGTAAACATGAAAAATTCTGAGTCGCACTGTAAACAGGAAGTAGATGTGCGGTAAACCTGGAAAGGGGAGACACAGTACAAGTCACCATGCCAAAGCCATATATCAAATATAAAATCATTTCTTCCAGTAGAAGCTGAGATATCTGTTACGAAAGTGTGAACGGACGGACAGATGGACGGACGGACGGACAAGGTGATTGCAATATAGCCCCCTCTCTACGAGTGGGGGGTATAACAATCACCTCTCACCTTGCTCTTTAATTCCACCAATATCAACAAAACAAACAATCACCTCTCACGTTAACTCAGTGAATACCATACAAAAACAGACCACAGCATATGACGTTGATAATCCAAGTCCAGGCTAAGGACAGGCACAACAATGTGGCAGGATTCTGGTTAATGTGATCCCAACCCTCCTCTCTTGATCACGGGATTTCCAATGGCAATACAGATATAAAAAAACTATAAAAAACCTGCACAGATTCGCTTCCACGCAAAAAAATTATTTAAGGGGGAAGGGGTACTTTACGTTTGTTTAACAAAAAACTAAGTGAAATTAAAGCAAATTACATCACTATGTGAAATTTTAATCTGATATACTTACTAAAATTATGCCTCTAACAAAATTCCTTTAAAATATAATAGGGATTGAAAGAAGAACAAAAACATTAAAGGCATATTGTCTACGATTTTTTTGAAAATTTTTAACTGTCCATAAATGATTTGTTTAAGCTATCATTAAACAGTTATGCTGCAAAATATACGATTAGTGTTCTTTTTTTGACAAAAAAGACCCAAAACTATCATTATCGGATTTATTGTCCAGGATGACAAAAAATTCAAAGTGAAAGTAACAGCGCCACCTATAAAAACGGAAGTTTGGAATTCTCGGGGGTTTAGCTTTGAGGTAAGGAAAATACTGTTAAGATTCAAACACTTCATGATTGTCACGCTCGTTTAATGTTGTTTGAATCTTAATGTTTCGTAGCGTATTCGCCAATAATTCGGTGTTTAATATTCATTTTATGAAGGTCAGTACGGAAAACAACAATAATTTTGGGTATGAAAAAATACAAATGTGGTAGACAATATACAGTCGACTCTCATTGTCTCGAATTTCCGGTTGAGTCGAATTTTTATCGAGGTCCCGAACTTCGTTGTGTATAAATATATGTAATTTGACTCCTGTTGAGTCGAATTCGAATGAGTCGAAATTTCGGTTGTCTCGAATAAAAGTTTTGGTCCCGAGATGTAGAAAGCCATATTATTTACATTCGTTAAGTCGAATTTACCTGTCAAAACATGTGTATAATTACCTTGGGATTAAAATCGGATCACAGGTGAAACATACAGTCATTGGCTTTGACATTTTTACCTTAGGCTATTTCACATGTTTATTTCACAATTTGTCAAATTAATTTGTGGTAATATTTGAATTGGCTTCGTATTATGACACAAGTTAGATGTGTACAATCAAGAATTATCGGAAGCGTTTTATCTATTGTCGGAAATTAATTTTGATTAAAGAAGTTCTATAATTTCTCAATTTTGAGAGATTTGAAAAAAATGTTACTCTTAATTAACAGTTGTAATAAAAGGGGAAATTTTATTGAATCATAAAAACACACAATTTATTGTAAATATTGCACAAAGAAAAATACATCATGAAGGGTGAAGTTTAATGACAATGCATCAGCTGAAAAACATAATAATACACACAAAAAAGAGGCTCCTAGGAGCCTGTAATCGTTCACCTGGCTCAAAGTTGGCCCAGTAGTTTCAGAGGAGATAATTTTTAAGTGAATTTTGGCGAATCTTCTATTTTTAGCAATGGCCGCCATCTTCTTTGGCGGGCAGGGTTGTCGGATATAATTCTGAAGGTAGACCATCTAAAGACCATTTCACCATAGTTTGGGCCCATTTGACCCAGCGGTTTCAGAGATCATTTTTAAGTGATTTTTTGCCAAATTTTCTATTTTTAGTAATGGCGGACATCTTGGCTGGCAGCCGGGTCGTCGGACACAATTCCGAAAGATGACCACCTAAAGACCATTCCACCATAGTTTGGCCCAATTGGCCCCGTAGTTTCAAAGGAGATAATTTTTAAGTGATTTTTTGCCAAATTTGATATTTTTAGTAACGGTGGCTATCTTGGTTGGCGGCATGGGTCATCGGACACAATTCTCAAAGAGGACCATCTGAATACCATTCCACCATAGTTTGGGCCCAATTGGCCCAACAGTTTCAGAGAAGATAATTTGTAAGTGATTTTTGGCCGAATTTTCTATTTTTAGTAATGGCAGCCATCTTGGTTGGCGGCCGGGGTCGTCAGACAGAATTCTGAAAGGGGATCACCTAAAGACCATTCCACCATAGTTTGGGCTCAATTGGCCCAGCAGTTTCAGAGGAGATAATTTCTAAGTGATTTTTTGCTGAATTTCCTATTAATAGTAACGGTGGCCATCTTGGTTGGCGGCCAGGGTCGTCGGACACAATTCTGAAAGATGACCACCTAAAGACCATTCCACCATAGTTTCCGCCCAACTGGCCCAGTAGTTTCAGAGGAGATAATTTTTAAGTGATTTATTTGCCAAATTTTCTATTTTTAGTAACGGCGGCTATCTTGGTTGGCGGCCGGGATCGTCGGACACAATTCTCAAAGAGGACCATCTGAAGACCATTCCACCATAGTTTGGGCCCAATTGGCCAAGCAGTTTCGGAGAAGATAATTTTTAAGTGATTTTTTGCTGAATTTTCTATTTTTAGTAACGGCAGCCATCTTGGTAGGCGGGGGGGATTGTCGGACACAATTCTGAAAGGGGGCCACCCAAGGACCATTCCACCAAAGTTTGGTTCAAATTGGCCCAGTGGTTTTAGAGGAGTTGATTAAAATGCAAAAAGCTAACGACAGACGGACGACGGACGCCCAGTGATAGCAATAGCTCACCTGACCCTGTGAGCTAAAAAGATATCTAGAAGTTATCAGTTGTTCCACAAGATTCAAAGAATTTAACAGAGAAAAAAAAACAGCAACAAAAACATCGAATAAGTTTTAAATCGTTCCGAGAATCGGGACATGCGATGCTGGTGTTAGCTCTTCAAAATTTCGCTCGAGTTGTCTCCATTTCATCATTAAACAAACTACACTTCCGGTTTTCGTAGCTCCTCTTGAATCGAACTACGGTCGACTCGAAATTTTTCCATGGTCCCATCGATTTTGAGATAACGAGAGTCAACTGTACCTTTAAAATTCCAGATTTTTTTTTCTGGTTTTAAGGCAATCTATGAAAAGAAAGTTTAACCGGTGACGGTCAACAATTCCACTCATGTCAACAAAACGAATGATCACATCTCACTGAACACAAAAAATGGAACAATGACATTTAACGTAGGAAATCTAAGTCCTGGCTTGGGACAAGAACAAAAATGTGGTGGAGTTAAACCGGTCAATGGGATCCCATCCCAACCCTCCCCTCCTAATAACTGGTTCTCCAACTATGGCATAATTCTTACCCTCTGTGAATAGACTTCATGAGAAATAGCTTGTATTTTCTCCTGGTTTGTAGACATTGATTCCTGCATGGTTGTCAAGGTAACTTGAATCTTCGACAAGGTTTCTACGATATTTTTCTGCAAGTCAATTACCATGTTTTCAATTTTATCTAATCTTTCCTCGGTATGAGGTTTTCCTAGAATCCATGGTTGTAGAATTTCCTAAAAATGAAAAAAAAAATATTCGGTATTCAATGGCTATATTTAGGGGTTAGAGTTATGGTGTTTAACGTCACTTTCAACAATGTATTTAAGTTATATAGTGGTGGTCAGTTTTATTGGTGGAGGAAACTGGAGTGCCCGGAGAAAACCACTGACCTGCCGCAAGTCTGAGACAAACTTTTATAACATAATGCTGAATTGAGTGCATCTCGTCTGAGCGGGATTCCAACTCCCAACGTTAGTGGTGATACGCACTGAATGCATACATGTAGGTTGGCGATATTTAGAAATGTATATCTAATATTGGAAAAACTAAAAAATTTTGGGTCTGAATATTCTAACAAAAGGAAGTAAGCTAATGGTAACCATAACAAATAATTTTGTCAAATAAATGAGCGAATGATTGTTGTTTAACACCAAGTCAGCAACTTTTCATCTATATCACTTCCCCTCTTGATAACTATATTTTTAGCAGTACAATAAATATAAACAAACAATAGGGGGCCTTCGTGGTCATGATCATATGGTACTTGGATTTACAAGTACCTATGTAATCAGTGCTCATCACCACTAATGTGGAGAATTTGAATCCCACTTATGGCCAGGTGTACTCACTACAACATTATGGGATAAAGTTTGTCAGTGGCTTGCAGTAGGTCATTGTTTTTCTCCAGTTTCCTCTGCCACGATATAGCTGAAATATTGTTGAAAGTTGCATTAAACACCAAAACTCCAACCCTAAACAAACAATCAAGATTTTTTATCTCCACATTTTTTATACAGTTCAAAAAGGAGTAAATGATTGTTGTTTAACACCAAGTCAGCAACTTTTCATCAATATCATGCACAGAACAAGTTATGTGTTGACAAGATGATGTCTGTTTTGTACTAGACCAACACACTTAATCTTTATTGTGAAACACAGGGTTCCCATCCTTTTTTGTCCAAGAAATTCCAGGTCTTTTCAAGGAGTTTTCAAGGGTTTTCTTCATTTTTTCAAGGTCAGCTTGAATATACCCAATGAACTAAGAGACAGTCTGAATAAATCCCTTAACATAAAGCATAAAAATGCTGTACAGTTTTCTCAGCATACATTCACAGGTGGTTTGCTACGTCACACACACGGATACTTGAACATCGCCTCGAGGTAGGTTTATGCAGTTGTACAATTTAAAAAAAAAGGAAAACTAACAAAACCAAATAGTTCACCGAAGGGCCCACATATCAGACTTCATTGTTAGCATACATTCATTGTGTGGAAATTAAATGGGTTTTGTGTGAACGGTATCCTTACCCGGAATTTTAACTGTACAGAAGTGTTTGAGAATGTTTGAGTTGATATTAATGTCTGGGAGAAATTCCCGAACTCCAATTTGTGACAAAAAGAAAGAAGAAACTGTTGAAAGTTGCGTCATTTCGTCAGGTTAATAGTTTACTACATTAATCAAGCTTTTCTAAATGCCATTACATTAAGCGTTCAGCTGAATCAGATGTGTTAAGAAGTGACTAATAACCAAAAAGATTTGGTACTACAAATGAACCTTGAACGGCGATAAAATTCCTGATTTTCCCCGCATTTTTGCGATTTCTGTGAAATTCAAGGACTTTTCCCGACCGTGAAAAGTATAAATCGAATTCCCGGACTTTTCCCTTTTTCCCGGTAGCGTGGGAACCCTGGAAACAACAGTCCACAGGCAGACATGACGATCATTACTCTTGACTCAGAGTCCACCAGTTTTTGCTCTTTAACCTTGATGCTGAGTGCTTTGTAAAGAAGCAGCACATACATGTACCAATTAAAATCTTTGGATTGACTCGCCCAGGGTTCAAACCTAAGATCTACAGCAAATTTGGTGGACATGCTAATCATGACACATCTGAGGCGATTTGGCAAATAAAGTATACATGTTTTCTTAATTTTAATTTCTAATTAAAAAAAGGTTTTTTTAAGGAAAAAAGAACACAAAACTACTAAAACTAACCTTGAAGAATTTATATCCAGCATATGACAATCCACCAATCAAAGCTATCGTATGTAATACATCTCTTATCTTCCCAAACGTACTCACAGCTGATACTGTCAAAAAATACAATTCATTTATTATTTTATACATGCCTATATGTCAATTTGATAAAATGGAAAAATAACCTTTTCCGATGATACAGTCAAACCTATTTTAAGTGGCCACCCAAGGGATGGTCCGAAATTGGCTGTGTAACACAGGTGATCTCTTAATCAAGGTTTGAGATTTTAGGAACGTTAGCCAATTCTTTTAATGTCAGTCATTTACAATATTTTGATAATCATTTGTACGTATTTTCAACACGTGCGTGAGTATTCATTTTTTTTAAATAAATAAAAAAATCAAGGTTTGAGATTTTAGGAACGTTAGCCAATTCTTTTTAATGTCAGTCAGTCATTTATACAATATTTTGATAATCATTTGTACAGTACGTATTGTCTACGTATTTTCAAACACGTGCGTGAGTATTGTCGATTTTTTAAAATAAATATAAACATTCTCTGATGAGGTGTTATTATCTTAATTTTACCAATTTTAGATTCAATAATTGTCAGGAAACTTCGAGAGAAAAAAAAAACCTGCATTTGATTATAATAAATCATGAACATGATACATTTACATATTAATACGGCAATACACAATCGTGTATTTAAAATTTACGAAACTGTCAACAAAACGATCTTTCATGTAAATCTACAAATACCACGTAATTGAACACTAATTAAAAAAAAAAACATCTACATGTATTCTGTAAAATCTTATCGGCAATTTGATAAGATGTTGGAATGTTATTAAGAGAGGGTTCAGCGATTTTAAATGAATATTGTTTCATAAAATTTATTAGTGATATCGATGTACACAACAGACTGTTGAATGGCTTCATCATGTTCATCAGAGTTTTCTCTTCAATGTACTCTGTTGTCACGACATTAAATGCTTTCAAATTTATCATTAAATGATATTTCATTCATGATTATGACTTCAAGGTTTCAATTAAGAAATCCAATTGTTTTCTTTACAAATGATAATTAACAGTTATCAAATTAAATATCACTTGACGTGGTAAACACCAGTGGCCATGCTGTTGACACCTGGACAGGTTTGTTAATTGATTTAATTTATAATTTTGACATATCGAACCTACAAAAAATGTACTTTGAATGGATTTGAATATTTGGCTACATGACCGTTTAACAAAGTAAAAGGGTGTCCGCTGTCCCGATTTTGATGGCCGCTGACCGCGTAAAGCAGGTGACCGCTTAATTCAGTTAAAATAAATAGCGAAAACGGTCGGGAGGATATTGGAATGGCCGCATATCGGAGGTGACCGCTTATTTCAGGTGACCGTTAAGGCAGGTTTGACTGTATATTCATAATACATCCCGTGTTTGAAGTTTGTAAAACCAACAGAATTGTTTTGATATTTTACAACTATAAATGAATCTATCAATATAAAATATGTATAATATCATGACTTTTTTTTACAAAGAAGATTATATGTAGGAAAAGTAGAAAATATTACCGTCTTTAGTGTTGCAAAAGAAATCTGATTTCAAAAAAGACATTCAACAAGAATACTTATTTTGAGATCAAATGTAATCAATTACTTTACCTGGCTGTTGATAAGGAACAAGTGGTCCCACTGGCTGGATCCCTGGGGGTTGTGGAGGGTAAACCTGGGTAGGTTTGTCAGCTGGAACACCAGATCTTTCCACTGCTATGTCAATTTCTTCGTTAGTTAACCCTTAAAATATTTAACACTCCAGAAATAAAATTGATGCTTATATTTATTTAGATGTTACCTGTGTTTGATTATTGTGGGTCATAAACATGTCAGAGACTAATGATAACTTTAATGATAAATTTTATGTTTTTCAAAGAATTTTAAGTAGCAAATTACTCTTAAAAATAATAGCCAACATTAAAATGCATTCGTCATTTACAAAAATGATGAGTGCTGGCTGAATCACTGCAGTCAAGACATAAGTATTCGTAATCTCCAACTTTTTACTCTATATTTCATATAAAACCATGCTTATTTTCCCCCAAAATCCTCCTGGCGTCAATTCTAATAAAATTGTCATACACAAAAGAATTAATATGTATAGTTTGTCATCCCAATTTTCAAATTATTTTTGATTCATAGTTTTCAACTGTCATCGATTTAAACACACTCTTCAATTCTTGAAGAACGAAAGTACAATAATAATTAAGTAGTTTGTGTTAGTTCAGATTCAATTTTAACTTCAGAATTTTTGAAAATCTACCAATAACCCCATCCAGGTGAATATATGGTCAGGGTTAGAGATATGGTACTTAACGTCACTTTCAATAATATTTCAGTTACAATGTACATCGTGGTGGTCACTTTTATTCGTGGAGTAAACCAGAGTACTTGGAGAAAATCATAGACCTGTTACGAGTAGATGACAAACTGTATCATATACTTGTACAGGGCTCCAACTACTTTCAAATTAGAGGGAGAAGTGACTTCTCTTTCTGAGAGCTCACAGGGAGAAGTGGGAGACAACAGAGAGAACTGGGGAGACTTCTGGGAGAAGTTAATTGCAATTAATCGAAATGTTTCGTGACCTCTCTTATTACCCTGCCCAAATTTAGTCAATAGTTAAAAAGCTGTCTGAACTGATTTGTTCTGGGTTTTTTTTTTATTGTACCTTGAATATTGGAGTCTTAAATACCTTTGATTTTTATATGTACCCCCCTCCCTTTTTTCCTTTTGAAATATTACATTGTTGTGATCCAATACCACACAAATTGTAATAACTTAATATTTGTGTGATCTTCAGCAGAAGAACGATGTCTCGGTCAATTTAATCAATGGTCCAACTATACATTGTTGTACTTTGTATATAGGAGTACAGTACTCAGTAGGGAATGAAAAAATAGCACAAACGTAAATTGACACTGTCAGTCAAAAACTGATGAAAGTAAAGGCGGTAATTATCATTTGCCAGACCTCAAATCAGATTGCAACAACGGGGGAAAGCTACTGTAGTTCAAAGTTAATTTTTTTATTGGATAATGGATATGCATTAACGTTTACACATGTCTGTTCGGTAGATCGTAATATATATTAACCTGATGTCGGATGGATAAATATCTGAAGTGTCTACGTACATTTCAACGAATTTTGAATTGCAATCTTCGCATATATATGAAAATATTTTATATGAGAACTACGATTTTATGTCACAGAAATGAGAAAAAATAAATCAAAAGTTTGTTTTGTTGAAAGCAGCTTCGGACAAAAAGTCCGGTGAACATTTCCTGTAGCACAGTACCACATTCCGTCCCCTTACCAAAATGGTGCCATTGTTGTTTGTTTACGATATATATAAACAATAAACAAAACCTCTAATAAACGAAATTAAAGTTTCTATAAACTGTAATGGATTACTTTCAAGAAAATCACATTCAAACAACGGATACGATAGATTTCAATAGATATCGACATTTTCATAAATGACAAGTGGAGAAAATATGTGGGCGGCGACATAGGGTGACTCTTCAAAATTACAAGGCGACTTGAACTTCTCTTTTGACCAACGAGAAAGCGAAGTCAACCTTCACAAGGCGACTTTTTCGCCCGAATCGCCCTCCAACATGAGCCCTGCTTGTAGTTGATAAAGCTAAAATTTTACCCTGTAATAAAACATTGAGTTTTGCTTAGAATAATAACAGGAGTCATGTTTATTTCACCCAGTTTCACAAGAATGATCGAAGTGGGCTGATAAAGCAAGTTTATTAACTGCTTCCGGAAATTTATTACATGCCTTTCCGCCAATGTCCATAAGTTCACTTCGTGAATTTCCGGAAAACTGTGTTTACAGACACAGCGGATTCAACTGTTTTATAAAATATTTGCGCAGAAAACTATTAACTACCAATTTCTCTCCTATGATATAGAAAGTGGTTAAAAACATGCATTTATTGGATTTGCATATTAAAACAATATTTTGTTTGGTTCTATGACTAATGTATTTAATTCTAGCTAAAATGACTAATTTACATTTTGGTACAAATCAGTTATTTCCTCTGTTGAAGTATATGATAAACATATCATTACATGTCATTTTACATATCATACCCTTTATCAGCCCTCGTTCATATATCATCCCTTGAGCCTATCGGCTCTTGGGCTGATATCATGACTTAGGGCTGATAAAGGGTATGATATGAAATATGCCATGTAATAATCTATATTTATCACATACTGTTGTATACAGTACACCTCGCCTGAGCGGGATTCGAACTCACAACATTAGTGGTGATATGCACTGATTGCACAGGTAGCAGCAAATACTACTATACGATCATGACCATGATGACCCCTTCCAGGTAAATATATATGGAATAGCCCTATTATACATGCATGCAATGTTGGAAATAAAAATCTGTAAAAAAAAAAAAAAAAAGAAGTCAAATGTATATGACGACATTGACGTACATTTATCACATATTAATTACAGGAGTATGATTCTTGACTAGTTTTAATTAATATGAAGTAGACATTTCCACATACAACATACAAACCTTTCTTTGTTAAAAATGCTCTCCTCTGTGACAAAGGACTTTGTTGAACTTTGGGATTTAGTAAAAATTTGACTGCTGTAGATATCTAAAAATAACAATTCAAAGTGTAAGCTTGGTTTATGGTGCTTAAAGCTACTTTCAACAGTATTTCAGGTATATTGTGGCAATCAGTTTTATTGGTGCAGGAAACCGGAGAAAAAGACAGACCTGTCGCAATTCACTGACAAACTTTATCACATAATTTTGTATCGAGTACACCTCGCTCGAGTGAGTTTCGAACTCACAATGTTATTGGCGATTGGCACTGATTGCATAGTTAGTTATAAATCTAGCTACCATATGATTACGATTACGACCACAAAAGCCCCCAATACAATATGTAACATGTAATAATAACACAGGGCACACAAAATATCTTCAAGTGTATATGTAGTACACATTGTGTTCAAAGGGAGGTAACTGTTTATGTACATAATTGATAACGACAGCCATCTTGAAGTGAGCACACAACTGTTGGACAAATATCTGACAGGGGACCATTCCCAGACAATTCTAACCAATTTTAGTCTACTTTGGCTCTGTGGTTTTTAGGTTAAGACAAGAACGAAAAGAAAGTTGAAACAGTGATGGTCAACAAGTCTTTAGCTTGACCTGACTGGCACTCGAACCCACGATCTACTACACTTACCATTACATGTGGGGTTATATTATTAGAGTGTGATAATTCTAACCGAATGCTATGACTAAAATGCAACTATTGACCAAGATGTGGCATATAGGCTGTGATAAATCTAACTAAATATCATGTGTGAAATATAACTATGGGCTAGAGGTGGCACTTATATTGCATGAATTAGTGTGTGATAATGTATGTAAGTTACATTTGTAAATATTTACCAATTCTTCTCTAGGTGAATCTGCAGGAGCCAATACTTCTTTTGATACTTCAATCTGAAAATAGAAATGTGTTCCTAACATTATGATAATTGAATGCTAAATTTAAAGTTGGTATAAAACCTGTGTAATTCAAGATGTAAAAGTTCAACAATATATAAAAACAATTAAACTATATAAACTAGAGGCTCAGCACTGAGCTGAGCCTGTGTCGCTCGCTCACCTTGCATTCTGCTCTGAAGAAACTTAATACAATACATTCCATAGCCTATAGGGGTGGGGTATGACCCCCGGGGCCTGAGCTATAAGGCATTTAATTTGCCCAGTCACCCTGATCATAAATACATATAGTTTAGGGGTGGGGATCTCAACAATTACAAATTTTACCTCAGGTAGGGGATGGGGTATGACCCTCAGGGAAAGAGCTATAAGGCATTTAATTTGCCTAGTCACCCTGATCATAAATATACATGTATATGGTTTAGGCATGGGGATCTCAACAATTACAAAGTTCACTTCAGGTAAGGGGTGGGGTATGACCCCCCCCGGACATGAGCTATCTGATCATAAATATATATGGCTTAGGGGTGGGGATCTCAACCATCAAAAAGTTCACTTCAGGTAGGGGGTGGGGCATGACCCCCAGGCATGAGCTATAAGGCATTTAATTTGCCTAGTCACCCTGATCATAAATATATATGGTTTAGGGGTGGGGATCTCAACA
>MJUT01045343.1:714297-732394 GCA_002080005.1 Gigantidas platifrons | reverse complement strand
ATAGGGCTTGAAACGAGATTAGGATGAAGATACAGATAAAAATTTCTTCGGAATCCTAATCTCAACGAGATTATATCTTATGTTGAGTTTGAATAGTCAGGTATTTCATCGTAAATAGGATAAAATTCTCTAGGATATACAGTGAATTCTCTCCACCGGTGTATTCTTTCCTTCTGGATAAAACACATTAGTGTAGAAATTCCACAACAGAAACACACTAGTGTATTTCTTCTGACGGAATAAACAAACTAGTGCAAGGAAGAAATACACTAGGGTATTCACGTACCCAGACATTCTACACACCGGAAAGAAAGTACGCTTACAAAAAGAATTCCGCCAGTGTATACTTCATCCGGTACATGTATATGAAATTTCCTAGTGTTTTATATCCACCAACATAAATGCACTAGGTATTTTAATCCGGCAAGTGTTGAATATTTTGCACTAGACCCGGATTAAAAAACCTAGTGCATTTATGTTGATGGATATAAAACACTAGGAAATTTCATCCACCGGATGAAGTACACTGGCGGAATTAATCCACTGTTAATAATAAAAACATTCAATTACTGATGTGACTGCTTTATTAGTCACAGTATTGCCATGCTGTTGAATACAATTTTTTATTGGGTTCTGACAATGGTATTTTTGAAGAAGAAAAAAAGATTTAAAAGTCTTCTTTTTTTTTGCATTCATATCCTTCACTTAAAAGAAATTTTAGAATCAAAATTATTTCCATATCTTGTTGTAAGTGACATCCCTTGTCCTTGCTTATTTTATGAAACTCATGAAATAATTTACTCATATTATACACTTATTATACTGTATTTTGAAAAGAAAGTTCCAACAGCAATGGTCAACACTTCTACCTTACAAAATGTATATCAACAAAACACACAACTACCTCTATTTCAAATCTCTGACCATAAAAAGACCACACCATATGGATATGGAAATCCAGATCCTGGTCTGGGACAGACAAAAAAATGTAGTGGGTAATGGTTTTTAAGATTTGATTATAATTTAGATACCATGGTTAATGTAAGATATATTTTGTTACAGGGAAGAAGTAATTGTACAGGGTACTGATGGAAACATCTACAAAGGAAGAATGCGTTGTCTGGAGGCAAAACCGCCATTAATAACCCAGGCCATTCAGGTAAGAAACTAATTGAAAATATGTTAATAGGAAGTTCTTAGGCAAAACTGCCATCAATGACCCAGGTAAGAATCTCTTTAAACAAACATTTATTAGAAACCTGAACCAGTCATTGACCGAAATGAAAATTGATTTTAAGAGGTGATCTTGTGAAGTTTAGAGAGAATTTGAAATCATGGTCAAAACAGGATGAGAAAATTGCCCTAGAATTGTATGTTTTGTAGCGAATCTATTACAGAATTTAACAGAATACTTACATATCCTTTTTTACTTTCTAGGATCCAAGTTATATACAGAGAAGGGATAAAAGTACACAGCCAATAAGATATAAAGTAATGCAGCTATCAAGACCAAGTTCAGCCAAAGTGCCTCATACTCCAATATATCCACCCAAAAATAGATCTCGCCCAAAATCTGCATACCAAACAGTATCACCCAGAACTTCATGCCAGTCTCCTGTGCCTCAATAGATTATTTCTGTGGAACAGGCCCAGCAGAAAGCTAGAGAAATTCGCTATGAAAACGGAGTTATAGAAAGAAAGAAAAAATGTTTACAAAGTTATTACGTGCAGATTAGAAATAAAGACATTAATTATTTTCTTAAGAACAATGTAGGATAATGATTCAATGCTCTGTTTAATGTTATGTATAGTCTGGTGCATATCTCCACCTTGTATTCTATCCTGAACATTAAATATGACATCTCCTTACAATCAGGAATGGCTGTCAGATAAAATTGACTTAATATTTAAACTAAAGTTAATCATAGAGAGAGAAATATACTTCTACATGTATCGTTAGTATTTGTTATGTTTGGGTAATTATTAACGTCCACAATTGTTGGGATAAAATGCAAAGTAATCATGTTAGCACCCTCACTTTTCATGAGCAATGTGTATACACTGTTAGTAATATGTACTATATTAATGTTATTGTCTTGTGTTTGTGCTCCTTAGGGAGGTATTTACAATTGGTTCATAATTTTATTTTCTTTGAGAAAGCTAAACATAATTAGTCTGATGTTACTTGTTCAAGTTTTAAGAACTTATTATAAAAAAATGTTTGAATTATTAATGGAAAACAAAATTAAAAGACAAACTATAGCCTAAAATATGATTTGCAAATTATAACCATAAAAAATTATCAACAAATTATGACGAAAAAAAAAAAGATTATTGATTGACAATGTCATGTATGTACATGTAATTAAATAAAAGGTTAACTAGTTATGAATATTCAAAGCATCTAATTAGCAGTATTATCAATATTATTATTTATGGCAGTTTTGGTTAATTGCTATTTATTGACCATTCCATCCAATTGTTTTTGTTAATTTATTTAGTATTTAAATTAGTGCAATATATGTAATTATTTTTGTTAATGTATTCAGTATTTAAATTAGTGCAATATATGTAATTATTTTTGTTAATTTATTTAGTATTTAAATTAGTGCAATATATGTAATTATTTTTGTTAATATATTTAGTATTTAAATTAGTGCAATATATGTAATTATTTTTGTTAATTTATTCAGTATTTAAATTTGTGCAAAATATATATTTGTTTTTGTTAATTTATTCAGTATTTATATCAGTGTAATATATATATATATAATTTGTTTGTTGATCTATTCAGTATTTAAATTCGTGCAATATATATATAATTGTTTTTATTGATTTATTCAGTATTTAGATTAGTGCAATATATATATAATTCTAACTTGACTGTGATATTGTTTTAAGTAGCTGTACTTGTTTGAATCATATTAAATTTTAACTTTTTCTGTCTGTCTGTCTTATCAAGGGAGGTAATAATATTTTTTATTTGTAAGTTATATTTAAAGGTCAGAAGAAGATTACAAAACACACATTGTAAGACTTCTGTTTAGAAGATGAATCAAGAACTTTGCATAGATACAAATTCGTTTTGAAATGATTAGAATTTATTGGAATTAGAAGTAACTACTATTATTACCTCCCTTTAATTAACCTTTGCTCAAATTTAATATGGTGCTGAAGGGAATAATTTATTTACGGCCCATACTTTTATAAATTTTATTTTTATTTTCAGTAGTTCTTGACAACTGTGCCAATGCATTATTATTAAAAACTTTTTAAAAATTTGAATGAATTTTAGTCTTTATAACTTAATAAAGTCTGTGATGTATGAGAAAAGTTGAAGATACCAAAGTGGTTATCAGAAGCTGTAAATCTAAGATACCAAAGTGGTTATCAGAAGCTGTAAATCTAAGATACCAAAGTGGTTATCAGAAGCCGTAAATCTAAGATACCAAAGTGGTTATCAGAAGCCATAAATCTAAGATACCAAAGTGGTTATCAGAAGCCATAAATCTAAGATACCAAAGTGGTTATCAGAAGCCGTAAATCTAAGATACCAAAGTGGTTATCAGAAGCTGTAAATCTAAGATACCAAAGTGGTTATCAGAAGCTGTAAATCTAAGATACCAAAGTGGTTATCAGAAGCTGTAAATCTAAGATACCAAAGTGGTTATCAGAAGCTGTAAATCTAAGATACCAAAGTGGTTATCAGAAGCTGTAAATCGAAGGACAGACAATACAATGGCGTAAAGAAAAGAGACAAAACAACAAACAATAATGTACAAAACACTCCACAGAAAACTAAAGATTGAGCAACACAAACGCAACAAAACACAAGGGATGAACTTGGGTGCTGTGGATGGATAAGTAATTCCTGCTCTGCTAGTTGCACACATCATGAGTGATTGTTGTTTAACACCAAATGAGCAATTATTCAGCTATATCATGGTTAGAAGTTACATTCAAATAAGTGATGATATCTGGTTTGTACTAGACCAACATGCTTAGTTAGATCTTGATAGTGCTAGCTAGCTCAATGAAGCAGCAGTCCTCCAGTAGACATGTCACTTCACTTGGACACATAAACCAGTCTCTGTTCTTACTCCTGAATACTGCATGCTTAACGAAAAAGCAGCAAATATCAATTTTATAGTCTTTGGTTTGACCTGACAGGTGCTTGACTCCACGATCTACTGCACCCAAGGTGAGCATGCTAGCCATTACACTATCGATGCACTTGATATGGTATGAAGTCAAACACTCTTATGGCAGCAAGAAAAAAACAAGTAAAACATCAAAGGCATAGTCACACAAATTTTGTTAGTTGTTTCTGAGAGAAATTGTGACATGACAACAACAGTCTAGTTTGAAGTGTGACTTATTTGATATTTATATAATAATGTGGTCTTGTCCAGGTAACATGCCAAAATATTACCCAGGCCTGAGAGATATATTACCCGACCCAAATTTATGCCGAGTGTCTAATTGTCCAGGTAATATGCCAAAATATTACAGTACCAAATATCACTACAGAAACTTACACGAAGTATAATAATGAACAATACAATACAGATAAAAAAATATATATACAACTGGTTTAACCCAGTCACATATTTGTGCCTGTCCCGAACCTCAATGTGGATTTCCAACTCAAACTGTTGTCTTTTTTTTTTACTGTTCAATTGTTTGAGATGGTTGTTTGATTTGTTGATATTGGTGTAATTGTTGACCACTACTGTTTAAATTTCTTTTTGTAAGAAGAATTTTAAGATACCAAAGGGGTAATGATAATCGGTAATTGAAGGACAGACTACACATGTAAGGTTTTGTCCTTTTGTCTATTGTACAATACACAAAAGGACAAAACATTACACAAAAAAATAAATATCAAGTAACACGAACACCACTAAAAACCAGGGATGAACTCCGGTGCTCCGGAAGGGTAAACAGTTCCTGCTCCATTAGTGGCACCCATCGTTGTACTCTAATTACAAACCCGGTGATTATTCATGAATGAAGAAAAGACTGGGAAGTGCTTACGACAACTGGAACATATCCGTCGTCATTTGTGACACAGATATTCTGTAACGGTTAACTAGGTCATGGTGGCTTCAATTCAACCAATAGGAACCCTTAGTTCAGCAGTTTTCTTCTGGCAGCAGCCCTCTATCAAAGAAATCCTGATAGGAACCATAAGCTTTAGAATATCGGTTCTACTGAGATATCTATAATCCATAAGTGGGTGCTGCTGGAATGTTGCTACATATAGATGGAAATTCACAATTGTTAAATGGAAATAATCTGCTTTGTAGTAAAGTTTCGTTCTTAACAGACCATCACTGTCAATTTCGAGGTGTATGTCAAAGTACATTTGTATGAAGCAGACCCAGCTGTATCTGTGTGGTATCATTTATTTCAAGCTCAATGGGATGCGATCAACAGTGTCATCAAACTTAGAATTAGTGAGTGAAATGACATCATCTATATAACCACGTGAAATTGAAGGATCGGGCTAGCTTCTTTTCGTTTTTCTTGAGAAGACCTTGAATGAAGTCTGCCTCATACGAATAAATTTAAAGGAACAAGTCGGCGAGAAAAGGAGCACAGATTTTATCCATATGTATTCAGACTGTCTGTTGATATACACGTTCACCAAACATCATAAATATGTTGTCAATCAAATACTCGAATATTTTGATGATATCAGTTACAGAGAACTTTTTTTTTTAAGAATCAGAGTGGTTGATTTTTTTTTTTTTTTTTTTTTATAGCAAAATTAGACTCGTCCCTTCCAAAGACAAGGTAGTTGTATCTACGTTGGAACTACTTTCTTATGAAGCAGAGTTGGATAATTATTTTAATCTGTCCTATAGCTTTGAGTGGGAGAATAGTTGTGTAGAGAAGTCACATTTGTTAATGCCATTGTAGGGGGAGAGGGACCTTGACTGTATGTAATCCAACAGACCTTTAAAGTTCTTCAGCATCTACATCTGATTCACGCCAACCTTGAGTAGCTAGTGTCACTGTTACCCTGAAGTCGGATGTTGACCTCTAATAGAATAGATGTTAATAACGTAGAAAGAAGTTTCGTGGAGCATTTGGCAGACCCGGTAATATAACGCTGTTGGTAAGGATACTTGTGTAATTTAGGAATCCAGTATAGTGACGATATATCCAGTTCTTCATCTTTGATTGAAATTCCAAAGGAACATAACACAGATCTATGATGTTCCAGGATTTCTTCTTTCGTAAGTGTCGTCGGGTATATGTAGGGTTACCAAGTGAATTATCAACACCTAAATTCTGTATCAAGCAATATATGTAATGTGATTTACACACATAAACTATATTGTTAGAGGCCTTGTCAGCAGATACAACAACATATTTGTCAAGGAGGTGAGGCAGTCATTTTGCAACATTGTTGTCTTTAAAAATAAATTGCGAGTCCTCATTTACCCATTTAGTTTTTATTCATTCTAATTTGTATCAACTACCTCAAACTCTTGGGTGACCTTAGCCGTTTTCGGCTATATCCTGTTTAGGCCCTTTGGGTTTCTACTGCTTCCAGAGACTTTTAAATTATTTGGCTTTCAAGATTATGTTAAATAATCAGGTTCATTCTGTTGATACTAACAATATCACGCATTGAGATCGAAGGGAAAATATCCAATTTATAGATAAAATCTTCATAAAGATCTTTCAGGTCAACTGCTTTCGTAATTGACGTTGATCAGCAAATTGTCAATGAAACGAGGGATAAAGAATATGATAGACACATACGACAAGACTGCATAAGCAGCTTCACAAACTTTAAAATAAACCAACTAATACACCAAGATGACACAATTTATTAACATATCTCTTATTTTCTACTTTTTTTTATCATTATGTATTTTCATATATGTTATTAATCTTTATGTATTTAAAAAAAAAGATGGAAAGAAAGGCATCAAGTTCCTTAGCTTTGTAATTGCAAATTTATCGAAACATCGTATTTTGTTTAAATTGTTCACATGTTTTTTACACCTTTTAGGACAAATAAACCAAACAAATATATGTTATACCCTATGCACAACTAAAAAAAAACAATGTCTGGTGGTTTCTTAAGGGGTTGCTAGTCTTTTTAATTGTATTGCATTATGGGTTATTGTATATAAATCCACTTTCGACAATATTTCATTTATATCCTGGCGGTCAGTTTTATTGGTGAAGGAAAGCGGAGTAGCGAAAAAAAATACCCCCCCCCCCCAAAAAAAAACCCACCGAACTGTTGCATATCACTGACTTACTTTATCACATAATGTTGTATATACTATTATTATACCCCATAGATATGAGTGTTTGTGATTAGCTAAAAAACGTCACATGTCAGGAAGACAAAACTTCATGTATCCCTAGACCGCGTGCTCCGGGGAAATAAATAGCATGTATCCCACTGCCGTGTGCCCCCATGGCAACCATCAACATAAACAACTACATAAATTGAATAAAATGTTAAATTCGTTTTAAAAAATGTTTCATTAAACATTTGTGTGTGTATAATTTCGGTATGATTTCTTCGGGTGTATATCTCCCTACAACAAAGGCCATAAACACAGTATACAAACCTGTGCGCCTAAATTTCCTTATTGACGTTGATTCTGTCACCTTTTGACGTATTTATAAACAACTTGGGGACTTCAAACATCTTCAAGGTAAGTTTTTCGATATTTGTACTTTATATATACAACCATTCTCTTTGAAAATTAACAGAATTACTCGGTAATGATTAGTTTAAGTGCCGTTCAATTTGTTTCGATTGAAATTAAAGAGAAAAGTAATTATTGTCATTTAAACTTATTTGCTTGGTATCAAAACGAAAACTTAATTTTTCAAAGCTTTATAGTTAAATGTAATGGCTGATATTTGTAGTGGTACTTCGGACGATGGTAAACAACATTTTCGCGAAGTTACACTAAATGAAATAACGATTTCTAGGTGAAAACTGCGAAAATAGAATGTTGACAAGTGTACCCTTTTTGAAGTATCACTGTATGTCTTTTTGGTGTTTGTATATAGCATACAGTGATACTTCAAAAAGGGTAATGTGATAAATGTATATAGTACACCTCGCCATGACACAGTATATAGGAACCTGTACGCCTGAAATCTCTTATTAACGTGCGCATCTGTAAACTGCATTACGGTTTCGGTGGAATTCGACATCTCACGCTTTCACGGCAGACCTTAAGTTTTTCTATGTGTTCATTAAATTCTAATAACCTGTATGTCCAAAAACTTGACAGAATGCGTATGATTGATTGATGCATCTTTGTTTTTTTAATGTATTAGCTCTATATATAGCGTCATATTTACCATTTTAACAGGTTCTTTTGAACAAGGATAAAATAAGATTGTCCCGTTTGACCCTTTACCCTTGAATAATTCTCCCGATACGTGTGTTGGTAATGTCAATAGATATGAACACAGTTTATGCAAAATTACAAATATGAATACCTCAGCATTGCTAAATAAATAGACATTTTAATTTAGCACGTCAATCAGGTTACAGACCGTTTTCAAACGCGACGTTAAACAGACTAACACAGCTATGTACAGCAAACAGCCGACAGCACACTAATTAAAAAAAAAGAATATGTTTTCTTGATCGTTTCTCTGTAAAAAGAATGCTTCTCACATCCAAAACTATCCGTGCGAATACAGTCTAAATTGGAAGCCATCTAGGTATAAAGAAATGGAACTTTTACCTTTTCTGGTAGTAAAAACGAACGTTTGATACTCCATTCTGAATTTGTTGCGTTATTTTATCCAAAGAAACTTGAATAGCGTCCGTTAGAGTAATTAATCATGTACATTCCAGGGGCGGATCCAGGATTTCAAGTTAGGGGGGGGGGCGCACTGAAAAAAAATCGCGCCGAGCGAAAATTTTTAGGGTATTTCGTGTGAAAAATCACGATTTTACGCAAAAAAAAAATCATATTTTTTCCAATATTAGGGGGGGGGGCGCGCCGGGTGCCCCCCTCCCCCTTGAATCCGCCCCTGCATTCTGTAACCTTTTTACACAGATAAATCGTATCTGTCGATAATAAATTCCGAAAAACTTGTCTGCTTTGAAAGCGTGGGCAGTCGATTTCCACCGAAACCGTAATGCAGTTTATAGAAGAGCACGTCAATAAGGGATTTCAGGCGCATATGTTCCTATATTACTGTGCATGAGCAGGGTTCAAATTCACGTAAACTAGTGGTGATACAAATGTAGGCACTGATTCGTCATTGTACTATATGTCTACGAGCCTATATTGAATAATAGTATGTGTAGCAGATTGTAATTTTTTATGAATCGAAGGCTGAAATTTATATTTCTTCAAACTTTCAACGAAAGAGTTTTTGATACCAAAAATGATTTTCTGATATAAAAAGTGGGGAATAAAAAGGGCATAATAAAACAGAGCAGTCCATTTCACAATCGGTTCTAACTTATCCTCAATAATTTATTTATTCATCAAAATAAGATCCACATCCCCCTTTAAATTGACAGCATGACGGTAGTCACATAGCGGTAGAATTGAGGAAGTGAATTTAAAAATCCCGCGAAGATAATGTTTTTTGATTTTGATACAAGCCAATCAGATTCGTTTTAACAAATCAATACACTACTCTTGCGACTTCCGTTTTACCTTTCTTTTTGACAAGTGAGTAATAACACCTGACGAAAAGTACGAAAACTCGTCTTCTTTAGTTTGACAATAGTATAGCGCAAAACCATATATAAGTAGTAACATAAAATTATTAGCCTGAAATATTCTTTCAAATATTTCTAGTTATTGTCGAGCCTTTTTTTTACACAGAGACTTCAGAAAGGACCCTCCCCCTTTTTTTTTACTTTTTTTTTCTATTTTATTACATTTTATATTTTTGTAGCTAATAATTTTAAATTTTCATTTCAAATACGTTATGAAATCTTTAAATTTTAATAAAAATACAAAAAGGAGGGGTTCCTTTAATTTCCTGTGATATTTTGATGTTTCAAGTTTCAAGTTTTTATTAATAAGAAAAATCAAGGATGTTAAATATATGTCCTTGGAAAAATCAATCAAACATTGATGTCCTCCCCACATTAACATGATATCAAATCAGTAAACATAGATAATTATGAATACATTACATTTTTAAATGATAAAATATCATATTAAAGATAAATAAACTTATCTGATACTCATACAATCTTTGATATAGTTACATATATTCGGGAACCGATCGATAGTCCGACGGTTCGATAGTCTGCCAAATTTAATAGTTCTGCCGTTCATAATTTAATAGTCCTCCGTTCATGCTCCGAAGTCTTGTGTGTAGTTGATGTATCTCAATGATTTGATTGATTGATTGATTTTTTGTGTTTTTAACGCCACTTTCAACAATATTACAACTATATCGTGGCGACCAGTTTTAGTGGTGGAGGAAGCCGGAGAGAACCACCGACCATATGCATGGGCAAGCAACTGGTAAACTTTATCACATGCGACTGCGAGTCGAGTGCGACCTTTTTAGTAATTTACAAAGCCGGGCTTGAACCAACGCTGTATTGGCGATAGGCTTGTATGAGTTGTTGATCCAGAGACCTAACTCATAGAGCCACCCGGGCCCCCAGGTATCTCAAGGAGCGCAACAGAAGTCCAGATTACGGACACGATTTGTCCTATTTGCAGAGCAGGTATCGTCGGAAATCCACAACCAATTACGCTACATCCTTCTGGAAAGATCTCTTGAATCCTATCCCCCTATTAAGAGCAAGAACGTACAGGGTTTCACGATACCTTCTCGTGAAATACTAGTAGGTAAAATCAATACTTGTATTCCAGAAACATGTGTATGTCGTACGCACTAAATTTGGTATCACCTTTTTGAATGTTCCCCAACAAATGTTGGCGGGACATAAAAATATTGCTGTTCATGGAAGACTATTTTCGGGAATACATTGCCAGTGACGAACCCATAACACGAAAAAAAAAGTTTATTCTAGGGTTGCACGATCTTACTGTTACATGGAAATAAGAAAATATTAATCAAAATTGACAATACCAAGCCCGTACACAGGAGTAAGGATGCAAGGAATGTGAACGCCCCCTCCTTTTAATTTTTAAAAATAAAATCTAGACTGAATTTGTCGTCAGAATTGTATTTTCCTCCACATTCGAACCCCCACCCCCTGCCCTAAAATTTTCAGAATATATACATGTACATTGTACATGAACTATTAAATTTGTCGGACTATCGAACCGTCGGACTATCGAACTGTCGGACCATCGAACTGTCGGACTAACAAGCTGTCGGACCATCACTACGCACCCCATATATTCATAATGTCATCAATACTATTTGGATTTAACAATCTAGTTATTGTTTTCATATATTCACTTGGACACAGATCTTGCAGGTTAATGTTCAATTTTTTGAGTAAAAGTTTTCTAACATTAGCAAATTTAGTGCAATGAATAAGAAAATGTTGTTCATCTTCTATTTGATTGCATTGAGAGCATTATCTATTTTCTCTTTTTATTTTTGGTCTAAAATATCTACCTTTTTCAATTAAAAGGCTATGAGATCTTAATCTTAATTTGGTTAGTTCTCTAGTAATATTTACTGGAAGTTTTAATGAAAGATAATCTTGTAAAATAAAATCTTTTGCATAGATATTTGCAAAGAAAAATAGTTTATTATCATGTTCTTGAGTAGATAAATGTTGTAGCTTATTTAAAATGGCCATAGAATGTTGGTCAGTTAACAACTGATTTATTTTATTGATGTCAAAATCTAAACTAGTTAAATTCAAATTTTGTAGAGAGTTGTGAATAAATTTTTGCCAAGATCTGTGTCCATCAATAAATAGAGATTTATCTACCTCATAAACCTCTCCAAGCAACCTATCAGAGGGAAGTTGTTTTAGTCTATTGAAATATTTAAGTGCAAGAATAGTTATAAAATTTAGAACTGGTTGCCTCCCTAATTCACATTTAGCTGCAAAATTTGAGCTTTTTTTGTGGACTCCCTGAATATTTTTACAGAATTTATTATGAATCTTTTCAAATGGCAATTTATCAATGTTAATTGTAATAATTGAATCAGGACAACTCGCCCCACTGCCAACTCGCACCCCTTTTCGAGACAATTCGCCCCCTAGGAAAAAAATATTTCCAAACTAGCCCTCTTGTGAAGTGTGGCATACATGTAGGTTGTCGGAAAGGTATTTCTAACTTTTCCTGTTTTTAGATTATCAACCGGTAGATCAAAGCCAATTTGATTGTTACCAGATACAGAATTAAAGACAATACAATGTAATTATCACAACAATTAAGATTGTTGTTGCATGTGAACTACAAAATTTGTCAGTATTGTTTTCCCATTTATTTTAATTAATCTTTGACGGACAATTAATTATCACTGACAAAGTACCATCAAACATTGTGTTTTTATAATTTTAATAATATAATTTTATCCAAGCAAAAGCTGTTATTACAAACAACAAGAGGTAATGTTTGTTCAAGAAAAAGAGAGATTGGTATGGTTTGTTTTTGATATCAAAACAACGAAATTGAGAAATTTGTATGGCTTCGTATGAAAATATTTTTGAAGTTTTGAAAATTTATATAAAAATACAAAATTGGCTCTGCATATGGCCATTTCGACAGCTTATGTCTCATCAGTCTGTGGTGTTGCATCTTATTGGATGATTCATTTATTTACATGACCAACGGTATAGCCAGGTGTTAAATTGTAAAACATCAAGAATATGCTACATGAGAAACATACACTGAGGTAATAACTTCCTGAGATCGTTAATAATTACTGCAAGTATTCATACATAGACAGACAAGCCAATTTGGAGTAAATCATTGCCTGTTATGCTGTAAAAATACAGAAAGGAGTCTCTATTACATTCCCATCGACACCCTTCAGAGATCCTAGTATAGGGAACTTGATAGTTTCCAAGTCAGTCTACCACACTTCACAAGGGGGGCGAGTTGGAAATAATTTGTTTACTTGGGGGCGAGTTGTTTCGAAAAGGGGGGCGAGTTGACTTGGATTCGTAATAATGATGGTTTCTGCAGACTAGTCGTCTAGTGTTGTGGAACAATATTAATGTTTTTTCCACAAGGGCATGTTGAAATGATAATTATAAATATCAATATCTGCAACCAATGACAATGCATGCACAAACAATCAAATTCATGTCCTATTACCCAGTGTTTTCCCTAATTTTCATTGTAAGAGGTCAAAGGCAACTTTGAACAGGCTACACTTGGATTTCCAAGTACATTTATATAAAATTTATGATTTGAACCGACCAAAAAAGTGCTTGAACCAGACAATTTGACCTGCTGCCTGTTCTTAGGGAAAACACTGATTACCATTTTTCAAACTTTGATTTCTTAAGCTCAAACTCTACAGCAGTTGCCGTTTTGAGTTGTGCATTCACAGGCAATTGTTTCTATCAATAAGAAGGTCAACTATCCATGTAATATAAAATAAGGTGGCTAATTACAAATGTATGTCGATGACCTGTCTACTTCAAATGCGATTTGATTGATTTATTGTGTTTAATGTCACTTCAGCATTATTTCAGCTACTGTAAAAGTATTAATTTTCGCTGCATCCAATTTTCAGTTTCGCCCGACTGGACAAATTCGCGGGTACCTTTTTTCGCATATTTCTTATTGCGTAAAAGCAAAAAAAAAACATTAATTTTCAGTCAACCAGTTTATTAACAGACGACGTTTTATACTGACAAGATAAAATCATATTACGTATTACATTTGTCATGTTAACTTATGTTCACTCATTATAAAATGACTAGTAAAACTTTCAAATACTAGTAGTGACAAGTAAAGGTAAAAGGTAAAAGGTAAAATGTAAAATTCATTTAGGACAGATACCAACTAAATCTAGTGTAGTTTAAAAATATACAAATATAAAATTATATAAAACAATGTATCAAGGTTAAAATGCACTTTAAGTTGATATCCTTCCAAGGATAACCCATTAAAGCGTTTCTGCTTATTTCCAAGTAACAAAAGAAATTTAATTAGGGGGTGGGAAAAAACATGTATCAAAGAATGTGTTGACAATTGCCGACTATGATTACCCTAATTATCTGTTTCACATTTACAGTATGATTGAACGCTTTGACGCACACTGTGATTGTAACATTTTATATCTATTATTGACACTCAGTTTACCTGTAATTATGGAAGTATATTTTGTAATTTTGTAATTAAATTTTGTTCTTGAAATGTACATTTGTGCATGTCTTAATTATAATAGAAGGTCATGATCATAAAACAGTTTGATATGATCAGTTGGCCTGCCAACTATAAATAGAATTGAAGTGTATGGTTACAGGACACGGGAGACAATCGAATACACAATGAAAAAGAAATACCGGAAAATACTTCAACTTTACATAAAAATACCAATAATTAAATATATATTATACGTTTTCTAGAAAATAAAAAGTTCACAAAACACACTTAGTATAAACATATTTTATTAATTAATTCAATATTACACATTATGATAATGCACATATAAATTGTACAGACATTTAAATTAATCAATAGGATTCGGAAACAAGTGGTTATACTTATATTAATCCGTATCCCAAAACACACTTGATAGAAATACTCCACATAAAACATGTAAAGAATACGAAAAGTTAACATGTTGGGTTGAAGTTAAGTTTTCAAAGGTACTATTTTTCGCTGTCTGACGTCCTCCTGGAAATAAGCGAAAATAAGTACACCGCGAAAATTAGTACTTTTACAGTATATCATAGCGAGCGGTTTTAGTGGTGGAAGAAGCCGAAGTACCCAGAGAGAACCACCGACCATGGGCAAGCAACTGGCAAACTTTGTAACTTGCGTCTGTGAGTCAATTGCACCCTTTTTGTAATTTTCAAAGCAGGGCGCAAACCCACACTGTATTGGTGATAGGTTTGTATGAGTTATTAGGTAATCCAACTACCTAACTCATTGACCCACTCACGCCCTCACTTCAAATGCGTTATTTCTATAAAAATATATCATTATATTTGTTCCCCTGCACCTCGTTTGTTTCATTATGCATCCAAATTTCAATATACATTGTATATGCAAATAAAATTCACCCCTATGATCCTCTTGATAATAAATGTAATCTTTCCTACCAGAGCGTACTGTGTACATCTCGAAAACATTCTGACTATATTCACTTTCAGTTTTCCAGATACGGACAGATGATAACTATAGAGAGATTCTAATGTATATGTTCCCCTGTCTCTCTAGAGTTTTCTGGTCTGTATCTGGAAGGCCAATGAATAATGTAAACCCTATTATGTAAAGGTGAAAACATTTTTATAAAATCTGCTGGAAATGCTCGGACGCAAGTTTAGAATGTCGTGCAGTGATGATTCCCCGTGATGATATGAAAGTTGATTTCTGATTGGCTGGTATAAAACATTTGGCCAATGAAAGTCACTGTTTCTGATGTACTTTAGTAACAGTGAGATGATGGCACTTTTAAAAACTCATTTTTCAAGAATTATAATTAGGTGCCAGGAAATTGCTAGAATGCAGGATTTTAAGCCATTTACTCATGATCCACTGCCATAAAAACGCCTTCCTATGCGAGGTGTCTGATCTAGCTTCTGGAGACCATTCATTTCTACATAATTTTTTCCGTTAATTTTTTAATTCTTCAAAATCATCACTGGTCTTGGAATCGGTTAATTTAAAACAGAATTCAAGCTGTGTATACATTTTGCACAAAATAAAAAAAAATAATTCAAGGCTCGTCCAGAATTGCCCGCTTCACATTGTCCCGTTAAGTCATTCTATAAGTAAATGTTCTACAAATGTTTGTTCAGTCACAAAAAACAAAGCAAATACTGGATTATCCTATAGGTCTAGTATAGGTTGCAGCCTATGACCCATCATGCTGGGTGCCCTCAAGTATGCTAGTTTATTTAAAAGAATTTACAATAAGTTTACTTCTAGTTCAAGCTATGTAAATGTCGCTAAAATATATCATGATTGAAAAATATCCAAGACAGGTGTGGGCAAGTTAGAGGATGCCTCGTCTGAGGCATCTTTGCTAGCCAAGGGTTACGATCCGCTCTTCTCCTCTCCACCCTTGGCAGATTAAGTCGGAATTTCAGGTCCTCACGATATTGTTTTCTATTCGATGCAGCAGTGGGTGGCTGCGTCCAATCAAAATGCATCTAACAAAAGATTACGCAACGATCAAGAAAAATGTAAACAATGGCGACATGTGGAGAAAACTGTTGACTCTTGTCATGAATCTTTGCCCCCCCCCCCCCCAAACACAGAAGAACAATATTTACAGAAACTTTTAAAGTATTTGTTCAATTAACTGAAGTCTTAGGCTACCTTCCTTCAAACAGGTAAAAGGGTAATAGTACAATCGTTCTCATTGGTTGATAATGATGTAATGCAAATGAGCTGAACTTCATAAATCCGCTAGAGGGCGATACGCGGGAATTACAAAAGTCTGACTTAATCTGCCAAGGATGGAGAGGAGAGGAGCGGATTGTAACCCTTGGTTAGTGAAGATGCGTCTGAGAGAGGTTCCATAATTTCATTAGCCTAGGGTCCCTAAAGGTCATAATCTGGCCCTGCTCCTATTGTATTTGGACCTGATTTATGATGCCAACATTTTGGTCTAGACAAAATTTTATTTTGAAATTTGAATGGGTAAATATTGTTGATTGCTTTTATCCTGTAACAGACAGTTGCTTTTAGTGGATCAATTAATTATGTACAGTCAAACCTATCCATACAGTCACCTCCATTAAGCAGTCACCTGTTTTAAAAGATCACCTTTTTTCTAGTCCGGTCATTGAAAATTTCATATGAATTGAACCTCTTTTTTTTGTCCCAAAGCCAAAGGTGATCTCTTCATACAGGTTTGTACGTGATATAATATATATGATTATTTCGTCATGGTCAGTGAAGTGCATTTGACTTGTTCTTTAAGTGAGTCAGTTTACCAGGTACTTGCCAATTTTCTGTGGTTTTCTTCTGGACAGGTATTCTAATTGCCTTCTATAAACTTGGTCATCATAACAAGTAGCTGAAAAATTGTTAAAGGGTGTGCCACAACAAATTTGTGGTAATGGATCTTTTTTATGACTCTTGTATTTTATAATTATATATGCTACACATTTGTTAGATAGTTTGTTGGTGGTGTATGGTGTTTAATGCCACTTTCAACAATATTTCAGCTATATTTTGGGGGTCAGTTTTATTGGTGGAGGAAACTGGAGTTCCCAGAGGAAACCACCAATCTGTCACAAGTCACTGACAAACTTTATCACATACTGTTGTATCGCATACAACTCGCCATGAACGGGGTTCAAACTCACATCTTTAGTGGTGATAGGCACTGATTGCATAGGGAGTTGTAAATCCAACTACCATATAATCACGACCACGACGGCCCCCAGGTTTGTTAGAAGAACAAAAATGTATTGGTATGTATAGATATTTCATGTACATGTTTCAGAATTAGATTTCTACTGTTTGTCATATTTTCCCATTAATGCTGTCAGTACAATATGAAGTACCGGTACTTCATGATCAACTACTTGGTAAAAACACTTAACCAATTAACTGAAGTTTCCCTTTGTCCATCTTTAATCAGGAAAAGTATTACTTCATTATGATCCTATTATTATTTTTACAGATCTGGTGTCATTATCATTGAATATGGACAAAGAATCTGATGGTACATTAGAGGTAAGAGTTTTATATACCATGAAGTAACCAATTTCCTCATAAATTAGAGGTAAGAATTGTGGAAATTATTATCTCAGAAATTAGAGGTTAGAATTGTGGCAATTATCTCAGAAATTAGAAGTAAGAATTGTGGAAATTATTATCTCAGAAATTAGAGGTTAGAATTGTGGCAATTATCTCAGAAATTAGAGGTAAGAATTGTGGAAATTATTATCTCAGAAATTAGAGGTTAGAATTGTGGCAATTATCTCAGAAATTAGAGGTAAGAATTGTGGAAATTATTATCTCAGAAATTAGAGGTTAGAATTGTG
>MJUT01045343.1:670253-697985 GCA_002080005.1 Gigantidas platifrons | reverse complement strand
ATATCGACCCCCCTACCCATGGTATATCGACCCCCCTACCCATGGTATATCGACCCCCCTACCCATGGTATATCGACCCCCCTACCCATCGTATATTGACCCCCCTGTCTATCTCTTGATTAGAAATGAGGGGGGTCAAAATACCATGGGGGTTCAATTTACCATACAGAGGGGGTCAGTTTTCAATAAGGGGGGTCAATATACCAAGGATGAAAATTGACCCCGGGGTCAAAATACCATAAGACACCGGTACTTTTGCTTTGAAATATTTGAGTTATCCTGATATATTAAGCTGAAAGCTACTACAGACAGACCAAATTCTAAATTCAAGTTTTCTTATATAAAATGACTTACCCGAGTTCCAGATAATGATGTTTGACTGTATAACTATTTTTTTCTTAAATGACCTGAAATAGTATGAGTGAGTAAGTGATTGTTGTTTGATGGCAACTGAGCAATTTTTCAGATATATCATGGCAAGAACAATTTAATTTTCAATGGGATGATGATGAGGTCTGCTTTGGACTAGACCAACATGCTAAGTTGGATTTTTAAAGTGCTAGCTCACTGAAACAACAGTCAGTGGATAGACATGTCGCCCCACTCTGACACATTACCCTGATTCCGAGCCTAGCCAGTCTTTGCTTCTTCTCCTTAGCACTGTGTGCTTAGCGGAGAAGCAACAAATAGAAATTTCATAGTCTTTGGTTTGACCTGATCGGGGTTTGAACCCACAATTTTCAAGGCGAGCACACTAACCATTACATCATCAATACTCTGAAATAGTAGGAGAATGTTAATAACATTAGTGATGTATTAAGGTCATATCAAGTTAATAAAGTGTTCTACATATATGTTTTTTTTTATTTACAGGAAGGAAAAAAGCAAAATAGTTTTAATGATAGCAATGACAGCACCTCAGATGATAGTGAAAATGAAACCCCGGAGGGAATTTATTATGATGCGATATCTGCTGTAACACATCATGGGAACAAATCTGAGTGGAAAGAAGCAAATGTAACTTTAATTGGCAATAACTATTCACCAAAATTTGGCAAATATTCATATGAAAATGTTACAGAATTAGATAAGTATTCTACAGCAAGAACGGTGCCTTATTCAGAGTTTGTGAAGACTTTAACAGAAGAAGAAAAGAACGAGGGTGCTCCAAATCTGATAATTAATGAAAACGACACTGAAATAAAAGATATACAGGGTTGTGTAGACCCTCGGCTATTACTTGATTTGAAAGATCGTGAAAATACAACAAAAGACACACAAGACTCTGTAGACCCTCAGCTATCATCTAATTTGAAAGATAGTGAAAATGGTATAAAAACAGAAGAGAAACAGTTGTCCTCGTATCTTCCTGATCATGGAATTGCCGAAGTGACTAAAGAAAAGGAGGATAATTCTAGACCTGTTAGTGTAAAAGAAATTAGCCAGAGATTTGAATTAGAAGACGAAAACACTCAAAATTCTAGCAGTTTATATTGCTTAGCAAAGCCTTTAGATCATACCGGTTCTGACCAGTATTATTTAGCACAACAAGTAGACGAAGATGAAGACGATGATTACGTAAAAGCTATTAAAGTCGATACATCCTTAATACCGAAACCAGTAACACGTCAAATATACCAATATGACCCACCGTGGAACGATGAGTTCCCTTCTGTTATGGTAACAAAGAAAAAAATTCAAGATGAAATTTACACAACAGAAGGTCAAGGTCAAACTAGCATAAATCAAGATAAAGATTGCACAACAGAAGGTCAAGGTCAAGCTAGCATTAAAGGTCAAGGTCAAGCTAGCATTAAACCCGATGAAGAAGAAGATGAATTATATGTCGAGGTTCCAATAGAAAGCAGTTTTAATTCAAACTTTGAAGCAAGTGGAAAGTACAATCATTTGTTTGAAGGTTCTGTGTCTGTAGAACCAAAAACGAGCAACATGTATGGAGAATATTCTCCATCACAAAGTAAAGATTCTGATAAAGGCAACAAAGGTAAGATAATTAATGTTAATGCATGGTTAAACCTGCCACATTATTTGTGCCTGTCCCGACTCCCAAGCCAGGACCTGGATTTCCAACATCACATGTCATGGGTTTTTTTTTTTGGTATTTTTTGTTCAGTTAGTTCATTTATGGTGAAAGGTGATTTGTTTTGTTGATATTGGTGGAATTGATGACCATCACTGTTTAAACTTTCTTCTTGTAATTTATGCAATAGAAATAGTCAACTTCTGATAGGGCCACCCCTTGTGCAATTAAAAAGGGGCCTTATAAGAGGGGTGTCCTCTCTTCAGGAGGTGGCAATTTAGTACAATGTAGTATTGGTAGTAAGTATATTACATTCTCAGTGCATCTGAAATTTGGTCTGATCAGGGTGGCCTTTGGTAGGAAAGACCTCATAAGAGGGAACCTGGACTTATAATGCCATGTGTACTGTGACTTCCTTTTCATTTGTTTAATATAGTCAAACATTCATTGAAGGGCATCTCTATATAACAAAGGGATGCCATGGTTATGATAATATGGTAGTTGGATGAACAACTACCTATGTAACCAGTTCTATTACTGCTTAAGTTGTGAGTTTGAATCCAGCTCATGGCGAGGTGTATTCGAAATAATAGAACTAACAGCCACAATATAACTGAATATATTGTTTTAATTGATATGTTATTTCTGTCACTTGAAAAAAAACCATTGGTTTTATATGGTAATAAAAATAAATTTAACTGCATTTGACATGAGATGATATCATCCCTGCATATTCCTGCTGATGGCGAGATGTACTTTATACAACATTATTTAATAAAGTTTGTCAGTGACTCGTGGCAAGTCAGTGGTTTTCTCTGGATACTCCGTTTTCCTCCACCAATAAAACTGACTGCCTTGATATAGCTGAAATATTGTTGAAAATAACATTAAACACCATAAGCCTAACCACCCAACCCTATGTTAACAAGCTCTATTAGTAGAGTCACATGTTATGGCAACATTTTAATTTTGTAGATTCCAGTATTACAACATCAAATCAATTAGGTATTTACAAAGTAAAACTTGCAAATGTATAGTATCTCCTAATCCCCACCCCACAAAAAAAGCAAACATAACTGAATGTACCATTAAACTTTAATACTTGATAGCAATATGTCCCTTTTAGTCCTTTCTTTTATGCCTCCTGAGGCTCCTCTATATTCCAACCAAAAACCATATAAATCTTTAATTTCATTAGAACTTAATTTCCCTAGAAATAACCCCACTTCTTTTCCCAATAAAACCCTCATTTCCCAACAAAGACACATTATTGATACTTTATATAAAACCTTTGCTTTCCCAGCAAAGGGTTTTTCTTTTTTCCGTGATCCTTAATACTCATTTTATTATTTTACCTTGCATTTAGAAAGCCCTTGTTTTCCCATAAAGTATCTCTTTATTTTTTTTCTCCCATTATCCTAGCTATCCCAACAAAACGCTTAATTTCTGAGCCACGACCCCAAATATCCCATTTTCCCAGATGACATTTTCCCTTTTTATCCTGTCATCATATTTACTCTACAATAAATGTATACAAAAAAAATGTACATATAATATTTTGCTTTATTAATCTGGTATAAAAATAACAGTCTCCTGATACCTGATTCATGTAGAGCAAACAGTAAGAAACAGTAACTTATACAACAGTATGGTTCAGACAGGAAAGGGGATGTCATTGAAAACGATTGGAACTACACTTGTTTTGATCTTTAAAGTACAATTTTATTTTGTTTTGGATTTTTTGATGTTGCAGGATAAGTACAATATACATACACGGGTAATGGGAAATGGGAATCCTAGAACACTGCATTGTCGATAAAAATATAATTTATTTGCACTCGTTGCAAAACAGACTAGCTAGTAAAGCTTACCAGAGGACTGCTATAATTTTCCGACATTATATACATATAGATATTTGCATAATGTGAATAAATATTTTCAATGGTATAAGGGATTGTCACTTATTCGACCATTTGTCAAATCTAAATATACCTTCTATATGCCTCTTAGTACCCCGTTCAGCTACAAGACTAGAAAGTCATAGTGCTGTAGAATTTACAACTGTACACTGTATATATCTGTGGGATGGTTTAATAGTATTTAAAAACAGGCATTTCAAAAAGGGGTGTTACCAATACTTTTACCTGCCTAAAATGGCCTTTGGTACCTCCTGATTTTAAAGAGTGTTGTAAATAAGATACTCATGAATATTGTTCAAATTTTAATAAAAAGTACCACCTGTAAATAGTGAAGTACTGGTAGACTTGAAAAATATTAAAAGCCCTATAAAAATAACATGGTGCTTTTGAAAATGGACACACTTATAAATGTATGACACCAGCTGTGAAGGGTACTTGATGCAAAAACATATTGGGGTCATTGTGGTCGTGATCATATGGTAGTTGGATTTAGAACTACCTATGCAATTAGTGCCTATCACCACTAACGTCGAGTTCGAATCCCGCTCATTGAGAGGTGTACTCGATACAACATTATGTGATAAAGTTTGTCTGTGACTTGCAACAGGTCAGTGGTTTTCCCTGGGTTCTCCCTATAATCCTTTAATCATGGACGCCACAATATGGCTGAAATACTACTAAAGTTGGTGTTAAACACCAATCAATCAATCATCAATCCTTTAATCATGGAAACCTTAAGAATTAGCTATGCCAAATCTGATTGAAAAACACAGCAATGGAATGCTATAAGGAATGTAGTTGAAAAAAATTAAACAATCAATTTAAAGGAAAAACTCATCTAACATGTCAAACTAACTTAGATGACAAATATATATTAAAGGGGAATTTGTGGTAGTGCCTACTGACAAAATTTGTGGGATAGCTTATCATCAAAAATCCCTGTTGATATGAACAGTATATTTATGAAACTGTATGTCACATGACCAATGTGGCCTAAAGGTCACATACCTCAGAAATTTGAATTTTCGAAGTGATTTTTGTTGATTTTAGACTGACAAAGAATTTTTTTTTTTAATAAGACTAAAATTTTTGTAGGGAGGAACACTAGTAACCATGACTGTCAAATATTTTGCTCCAAATGTAACTGAAACTATGTATCATTGATTTTTCTTCCTCGAGATAACCGTGGTAAAAAAATGAACAATCTAAATGTTTGCTCCGCTCACAGCTATTTATACCCACGGTCCGGTTTAAAGGGCACCTCTATATAAAAAAATCACTGTCTATAAAGGGAAGCCTAATTTTTTCCATTACTTAGTGCATATACCAGTAATTTTAACCTGTATACAAAAGGCAACTGCTCATAAAGAGCACATTTTCAGGTTCTTTTGAGTGTACAGCATGTGGACAAAAGTGATTCCGTTTCTGTCATCTTCCATATTTTATATAACATTTAAAACCATTTATTTTCATGAAGTCATTCCTTATGTTATCTGATTTTCATGAAATTTTCAGCATTAAATGCAGAAATAAATATACATTTTTATGTAGTTTCTTCTTCGTATAATTTGCAAATAATTTTATTTTTACTTTCTCTTAATAAAAACAAAGTTTAATTTTTTCACCAAATCTTACTATATAATCATATAAAATTGTGACGTCAAGAATTTACATTTGTGTTTAAATCATAAATGCTTGCAAATAAAAGTTCAAAAAAATTACATGAAGATATTAGATAAACTCTAATTAATTCTGTTTTTAAAGGTGAAAATTTCATGAAAATCGGCTAAGGAATGACTTCATGAAAATGTTATGAAAAGAAGTGGTTTTATATGAAATATATAGAGAAGATGGCGGAAACGGAATCACTTTTGTCCACATGCTGTACATGTAGTCTTTGAAATGAAAATTTGAATTTACTGGTCCGAATCAAATTCTTAAATTTATTTATATACATTGTATCTAAATAACTACTGAAAAATTTATTGTTCCAAACAAAGTGTTACAGGTCTTGGGACAGAGGACCGGTGCTCATCACGAGAACTGTGAGTGCCCTTTATATACAAGTTTGACTGTATATCTTTCAAATAATGTTGTTTTTTTTTTGTCACTGTTTTAAGTAAAATGTCCCATTCTTACCCTTTTTGTGACAGTAAAATTAATATATTATTTCACATAAAGTTATAACTACTTTAAATTCCACATAAAGTAAGTAAATCATTATATACCTGTTCAGGTGTGTTTCATTAATTAAAAGTGACAAATTTTTGCATTTCCAATTTACTTCCTTGAGGAAATATTCAGAAAATTTCGATTAATTTGATATGTTCTAAATTGAGAATTATTTTCATAGTAAATTTTTGCCTTCTGCAACATCATCCATCACAGCAGGTCAATGGTTTTCTCCTGGCACTCTGATTTCTTCCACCAATAAAACTGACCACTAAGATATAGCTGAAATATTGTTGAAAGTGGTGTTAAGCACCATATCTCTAACCCAACAGCATCATTGTTTATATGATCTTTTTGCACCCATTTGTCATGTTTTCTTATATTTGATATCTTTGATATTTTTCCAAATTTGAAATATTTTCACATACTGTCTTTTTTTAACTTCCTGACCAAAAGGTCAATTTTTTTATATAAATAACCAAATTTTTCCTTATTTGTATGAATCAAAATGTCAAGTACCATATAAATATTTACATTTTGTTCACCAGAAATTTTGATTGTTTTTATTATTTTTTTTTATTTTATTTAGTCAAACCTGCCCATGCGGTCAGCTCTATTAAAAGGTCACTTCTTTTCTTGTCCTGTCATAATAAATGTAACTTGTTATGAATTGAACCTCTTTTAAGAGGTCGCCTGTCTTAAAAGACCATTTGTTCTTTGTCATAAAGGTGACTTCTTAATACCGGATTGACTTTATTAGTTCACCTGGACCGAAGGTCCATGTGAACTATTGTCATCACTTGGCGTCCGTCGTCTGTAAACTTTTCACATTTCAAGCTTCTTCTCCGAAACCACTGGGCCAATTGGAACCAAACTTAGCAGGAATGTTCCTTGGATGGTCCTCTACAAAATTTTTGTTTTTTGTTCCATTCGGATATTCAACATGGCTGCCAGGGCCAATAATATGCTCTGATTGGCTGAAATTTCAAAGATCTTCTTCTCTGAAACTAATGACCTGACTGAACCCAAACTGTAAATGAATGATCATTGGAATGTCCTTTACCAAGTTTCTGTTTTTTATGCTGATCGGAAATCCAAGATGGCCGCCACCGCAGGACATAGATTAACATTGGACCCTATGGAAAAATGTTCAAATGCCTTCTTCTCAGAAACTACAAATATGATTAAAGCCAAACTGTACATGAATGTTCATTGAATGGTCCTCTACAAACTTTAGGTTTTTTGTTCCGATATGAAATTCAAAATGGCGGCTATGACAGGACTTAATTTAACATTGGACCCTATGGGAAAAATGTTTCAAAACGATTCTTCTCTGAAACCACTTAGATAATTGAAACCAAACTGCCCAGAAATAATCATTGGAAGGTCCTCTACCAAGATTATGTTTTTCATGTCGATCGGAAATCCAAGATGGCCACCACCGCAGAACATAGATTACCATTGGACCCTATGGGAAAATATTCAAATGCCTTCTTCTCAGAAACTACAAATATGATTAAAGCCAAACTGTACATGAATGTTCATTGGATGGTTCTCTACAAACTGTAGGTTTTTTGTTCCGCTATGAAATTCAAAATGGCAGCTACGGCAGGACTTAGTTTAACATTGGACCCTATGGGAAAAATGTTTCAAAACGCTTCTTCTCTGAAACCACTTGGACAATTGAAACCAGACTGCCCAGGAATGATCATTGGAAGGTCCTCTACCAAGTTTATGTTTTTTATGCCGATCGGAAATCCAAGATGGCCACCACCGCAGAACATAGATTAACATTAGACCCTATGGGAAAATGTTCAAATGCCTTCTTCTCAGAAACTACAAACATGATTAAAGCCAAACTGTACATGAACGTTCATTGGATGGTCCTCTACAAGCTGTACATTTTTTGTTCCGATATGAAATTCAAAATGGCGGCTACGGCAGGACTTAGTTTAACTTTGGACCCTATGGGAAAAAATGTTTCAAAACGCTTTTTCTCTTAAACCACATGGAAAATTGAAACCAAACTGAGCAGGAAGGATCATTTGAAGGTCCTCTAAAAAGTTTGGGTTTTTTATGCCGATCCGAAATTCAAGATGGCTGCCACCACAGGTCATAGTATTAACACAGGACCATATATGGGGAAAATACAGAAATATGTTCTCTGAAGCTATTGCACTGATTGAACCGGTACCTAAACTGTGCATCAATCATTGGAAGGTCCTTTACAAACTTTGTGTTTTTTATGTTGATTGAAATTCCAAGATGACTACCACTGCATGACATACGGTAGTTTTTACATAGGACCAATTGGTTCTTTTTATAACCAGGTGAACGATACAGGCTCTTGAGAGCCTCTGGTTTTATTTTATTTTTTTTTTTAATTTCAATCTGACCTGCATTTACATATTTGCAAAGTCATTCATATTACGGATTTAATTTGTTACACAAATTTTCAATGGTCGTTCAACCATGAATGTCAGCGTATTTTCGGAAAACAGACGGGGTATATATTTCAGTCTCCTAAAACGATAGCAACATGGACGACAAAAAATTACACTTCACTGAATCAATAGAATAATACGTAATAATAAATGTATTTTTACCAAATTAAATGGTGTTTTTATAATCCATTTTGCTGTATGAACAAAAATAATATTACAACAGATAGTTCCGTCACAAATACCTGATCGATTCAGCAAACTCCCATGTTCCACGACTTTACCAGAACGTGATGAACATCATAATAGACAAAATGTAGAGCCTTGAAAACTTTCGACGTAATGGGGCCACACCAAGGTTTTATTTACATGTTGTTAACATTTAAATTATTGAAACTGTTTCGCAAACCCGTTGTTTTTTTTATGTGTTATATTTATAAAGTTTATAAAATTTACTACATTGAAATTGTATTGATTTAGACATTTAGTACAGTATTTTCCTTCATGAGACACCCTTTGAATACATGAAATATGATGTGACACATATTTTGAAGAATGTCGTCAAAGGTACGGAAACGGACATCTAGAAGTACGAAAAATGAAAATAAGACGCAAATTTATTTTTGGATTTTGTATATAAAAAAAAGATGGTTAAATTCGTAATATATCTGTTATTCAGCTATCAGACAGGGTATATAATGTGACATTCCCGGCTTATGATATATATTCCCTTAGGCTGTGCCTCAGGGAATATAGATCCTAAGCCGGGATTGTCACATTATATACCCTGTCTGCGCCTCAGGGAATATATATCATAAGCCGGGAATGTCACATTATATACCCTGTCTGATAGCTGAATAACATATAATACAAATGTATATATATATATATAATTACATTGTATATATGTAAGACTCAGATCGACGTCCGGACTCAAATCGACGTCCGGACTCAAATCGACGTCCAATCTTCAAATCGACGTCCAATTCTCAAATGGACGTTCAATTTGACGTCACGAATGTATACTCCAAAATACGTCACACCCGTTAGGACATGGTTTTGAAACAATAATGGGGAAGGGACAAGGTCAGATTCAGAGTACATTGTACATTCTACTTTAGCGGACCCTAATCATAATCCTGACTTAACCTTAATCCTAACCTTAGCCCTAACCTTAACCCTAACCCTAACCCTAAACCTAAACCTAACCCTAACCCTAACCCTAAACCTAACCTTAACCCCAACCATAACCCTAAACCTAACCCTAACCTTAACCCTAATCCTAATCCTAATCCTAACCCTAACCATATTCCTAACCCTAACACTCACCCTAAACATAAACCTAACCTTAACCCTAACTCTAACCCTAAACATAAACCTAACCTTAACCCTAAATAATATTAATGAAAGGGAAAATGCTTTAAAAACACAAAACAAAACAACAACTTTCAGAAACAGATAAAAAAAAAACCACGCAAAACAAAACTGTCATTACAATTATTTTTGATGGCAAACTTGATCGTACAAACGGACCTATTGTAGATATGCGAGTTTGGAAAGGACGCCGATTTGAGAATATTCTAAAATTGGACCGTGATTTGAGATAATGACGTCAGTGGACGCCGATTTGAGTCCGGACGTCGATCTGAGTCTATCATATATATATAAGTAAATAATACTATACATCATAACATGTCACAGTAATGTGATTCGTAACATTAAAAATTACATATGTACATGACTTTATTTTCAGCAAAGGAAACTGAAATCTTGGTTTTAACTGATTGTCTTATTCTGTATTTGGTATTTGGAATCTAAAATGTCATATGTATATATTCCAGAAATAAATGATACACAATTTGTACCAGCATTACCTATCTTGATCTCATCAGGTGTCTACTCCAATGGTATGTACAGTAGAACTTTTTTGATATCATCAGGGGGGGGGGGGGGGGGGTGCACCCGGTGTGTGCCCCCCTAAAATTGGAAAAAATATGATTTTTTGCATAAAATCGTGATTTTTCACACGAAATACCCCAAAAATGTTCGATTATTTTAAGTGCACCCCGCCCTAACTTGAAATCCTGGATCTACTCCAATGGTATGTATATACAGTAGAACTTTTTTGATATCATCAGGAGTCTACTCCAATGGTATGTATATACAAAAATGTACAGTAGAACTTTTTTGATATCATCAGGGGTATACTCCAATGGTATGTATATATGTAAGACTCAGATCGACGTCCAATCCTCAAATCGACGTCCAATTCTCAAATCGACGTTCAATATGACGTCACTGATGTACATTTGTATACTCCAAAATACGTCACACCAGTTAGGACATGGTTTTGAAACAATGATGGAGAAGGGACAGGACCTGATTCAGAGTACATTGTACATTCTACTTTAGAGGACCCTAACTTAAGCTTAACCCTAACCTTAGCCCTAATCCTAAACCTAACCTTAACCCTAACCCTAGACCTAACCTTAACCCTAACCCTAACCGTAATCGTAACCCTAACCCTAACCTTAACCCTAACTCTAACCCTAACTCTAACCCTAACCTTAACCATATTCCTAACCATAACACTAAAAATCTTATCTGTTCAATGACTTTTTCTGTTCACAGACCCAGTTAGACGACACCCAACATTCACCACCAGACATACCAAATATCCAGACTGACGGACTTGAACAAATTGTTATAACCGAGAATGAGGTAGAAGACATGTTAAAAATTCTAGACACTACTAAGGCTACTGGAGCAGATATGATTAATCCGCGACTTCTAAAAGAAGCCTCGTTCATACTAAAATATCCTTTGTGTAAACTTTTTAATTTGTCCCTTACTTCATGTAGTTTCCCATCGGAGTGGAAGGCAGCTAATGTAACACCGATCTTCAAGAAGGACAATCCCAGTAATTTAAAAAATTATCGTCCGATTTCGCTTTTAAGTGTAGTGGGAAAGGTCATGGAACGTTGTGTATATAAGCACATCTACAATTATTTGTTAGAAAATGATATCATATCCTCTAATCAGTCTGGATTTACCCCTGGCGATTCGGCAGTTAACCAGCTATTATATATCATGAATGAATTTGGGAATGCTTTAGATAAAGGGAAAGAAATTAGGGTAATATTTTGCGATATCAGTAAAGCGTTTGACAGGGTATGGCACAGGGGACTGCTTAGGAAACTGAGATCTATAGGTATTAATGGACAATTACTTGCTTGGATTGATAGTTATTTATCAAATAGGAAACAAAGGGTAGTTATAAATGGCTGTACTTCGGATTGGGAAAATATCCATGCGGGTGTCCCCCAGGGATCAATTCTGGGTCCTCTGCTCTTCATTATTTACATAAATGATATAGTTGCTGATATTAACTCGTCTATTAAGTTATTTGCGGATGACACAAGTCTTTACTTAATCGTAGATGACCCTTTAGATACAGCGGAAACATTGAACGGAGACTTAACTAAAATACACGATTGGTCTATGAAATGGTTAGTTAAGTTCAATCCCCAGAAAACAGAAACATTGAAAATTTCTAGGAAGACTAACAGACCATTTCATCCACCACTTGTGATGGACAATAATATTATCTCCTCTGTGACGGAGCATAAACATCTTGGACTTACCATATCTGATGATGGGACCTGGGGAAAGCATATAGATATGATATCACAAAAGGCATATACTAGAGTTAATATTCTGAGAAAATTTAAGTTTATTCTTGACAGAAAAACACTAGAAAAGATTTATATGTCTTTCATTCGTCCATTACTAGAATATGGAGATGTCATTTGGGACAATAAGTCAGTGTCATTGATAAATAAACTAGAGAGCATTCAGACAGAGGCTGCCAGAATTGTAACTGGGGGTACCCATTTGGTTTCTATTAATAAGTTATACACGGAAACGGGTTGGGAAAGATTGAGCGAGAGAAGGGAACAACATAGATTGGTATATTTCTTTAAAATGTCGAAGGGTTTAACTCCCCAGTACCTAAGCAACATTGTGCCAATAAACCTACGCAGTATCCATGACCATAACACTCGACATTCCACAATAATTCCACCGGTCAGAACACGCACATCTTTATATTCAAACTATTTCTTACCACAAACCGTCCGTTCATGGAATCTTCTCCCGGAAACTGTTAAAAACTGCACTTCACTATCTTCATTTAAGTCACACCTTAGAACACGCTTTATTAAGCATCCATTCTATTATTATGTTGGTTCTCGTCTTGGACAAATTCTCCACGCAAGATTGAGAATGGAGTGTAGCTCATTGAACTCGCATTTGTACCAGAAAAATATTGTAGATTCACCTAGCTGTGTTTGTGGTTCGATAGAAACATCTGAACATTTTTTATTTCATTGTCCTCGCTATAATACCTCCAGACAACGTTATATAAACTCCCTGCACCTTCCTATACAACTAAATCTCGGCATCTTACTATTAGGATCTAATGAACTAACAGCTCATCTAAACTCTGAGATCTTCTTAACAGTTCAAAAATTTATTCTGAGTAGTAAAAGATTCACCTCTTAATCTTCACCTGCACGAAAGCTAGCTCAAACGCACCCAATTTCCTTTCTTCTCTTTACACAAATTCAATTATAATATAGTAGTGTACGTAATTGTCCTATCTTTCGAAACAAATCATAAAGTATAACGTATAATTTACCTTTGGGAGACGAATTTATATAAGCTCAATAGCTTGTTTTCGGATCCCTTTAATTAATTCAATTGCAGTTGTATTTGTCACGCTATGTATGTAATTTATGATATGTCTTAATTAATAAAATATGTTTACACTAACCATAACACTAACCCTCACCCTAACCCTAAACCTAACCCTAACCTTAACCCTAAACCTAACCCTAACCCTCACCCTAAGCCTAACTTTGACCCTAAATAATATTAATGAATGGTATAATGCTTTATAAACACAAAACAAAACAACTTTAAGAAATAGATAAAAAAAAACATGCAAAACAAAACTGTCATTACAATTATTTTTGACGGCAAACTTTGATCGTACAAACGGACCTATTGTAGATATGCGAGTTTGGAAAGGACGCCAATTTGAGAATATTCTAAAATTGGACCGTGATTTGAGATAATGACGTCAGTGCCAGTGGACACCGATTTGAGGAGTGGACGTCGATCTGAGTCTATCATATATACAGTAGAACTTTGCTGGCTTGAACTCGAAAGGACTGTTAATATGTGTTCGAGTTATTGGAAGTTCGTGCCACCGAGGTTCCGTAATTTCTGAGAGAGAAAAAATCTGGTTCTGACCCTTACAGTTTCACTATGCTATGATAAACTGAACACAGTACAGTGGAGTTTTGTCAAAACCACTGACCTGCTGCAAGTCAATGACAAGCTTGATCAAATAATGTTGTATAGAGTGCACCTCACCATGAGTCTAAAAGTCTAATAATTCTGGAAAGACAAAAGTGAAAATTAGTTGACAAAGTAGTCAAACCTTGATTAAGAGGTCACCTTTGGAATAAAGAAAGAGTGGTCTTATAAGACAGGTTATTTCTTTAAAGAGGTTCAATTCATATACATTTGTATAAAAAAAAAATTCTATGACAGGACAAGAAAATGGTTTTATACAGGTGACTGCTTAATAGAGGTGACCACATGGGCAGATTTGACTGTATACAGACCATGAGACCATCATGCATAATAATTTTGTAATTTGAAAATGGGTCATGGCAAAATAGAGTTAGTGGGTGATATGTTTACATTGGATGACAGTTCTCACGATGAGCACCGGTCTTCTAACCCAAGAACAGTCAAACTTTGTTTGGACCATTAATTGTTTTCAGTTTATTTTTAGAACTATATAAAAATAAATGCAAGAATTTGATTCAGACTAATAAATTCCTATTTTCATTTTGAGGACTGGGATGGTAGGACAGACGAACAAAGCAGTGCATTAATATATCCCGTCTAAAGACAGGTGTATGAAAATTGTGCCTGGAAAATTCCTAATATAGAAATTGCGCTAATGCAGGTTGGACTGTGTATTTTTGCTTTTATTTGCAGCATATGAGAGTACGATTACTAATAGTTTGAAAAGTACAGGTAATACTAGTATTATCAGCCATGATAATATGTACGAAGATGTCAAAAGTCAAATTAGCGAGGATCCGGGATGGAGTACCTCTGAGTTTGATTCGGATAGTGGCACAGATTATGAGAATTCTCCTGATCCTGACATCATAGACAAACCTCTGCCTCCAACTCCTAAAGAAATGGGTAGATCACCTGCAGAGGTAAGATAATAGATGTTAACAGCAGCAAAAATAATTGTAAATCTAAAACGTCTGGTGTCCTTGACATCATAGATAAACCTCTACCTCTAACACCTAAAGAAATGGCTAGATCACCTGCAGAGGTAAGATAATAGATGTTAACAACAGTAAAAATAATTGTAAATCTAAAAAGTCTGGTGTCCTTGACATCATAGATAAACCTCTACCTCTAACACCTAAAGAAATGGCTAGATCACCTGCAGAGGTAAGATAATAGACATTAACAACAGTAAAAATAATTGTAAATCTAAAAGGTCTGGTGTCCTTGACATCATAGATAAACCTCTACCTCTAACACCTAAAGAAATGGCTAGATCACCTGCAGAGGTAAGATAATAGACATTAACAACAGTAAAAATAATTGTAAATCTAAAAAGTCTGGTGTCCTTGACATCATAGATAAACCTCTACCTCTAACACCTAAAGAAATGGCTAGATCACCTGCAGAGGTAAGATAATAAACATTAACAACAGTAAAAATAATTGTAAATCTAAAAAGTCTGGTGTCCTTGTTGTTCAGTTAACTTTTGTGTATAACAAACATAAAAGGCTGGTTGTTCAATTTTTGACTTGACCTTTTTTCCTGTTTAAAAATTTATTGGATAATAGCAATTTTACAGGTTAAATTAACAAAGATGATATTCAATGTACACTGGGACTTCATTTTGAGTTTGGTTTATACAGGATTCTGTTATTTTCAGGATTCTGTTTAGACAGGTTAACAAAGATTTTATACTCTGAGACTTCATTTTAAGTTTGGTATATACAAAATTGGCTTTTATTGAGGGTTCTGTTTTGACAGGTTAACAAAGATTTCATTCTCTGGGACTTGAGTGAAAGTTCGATTTATACAGAATTCGGTTTTATTCAGGGTTCAGTTTAAACAGGTTTCACTGTAATGTATTTATTTCAACTATTACAGCCATCTATATGTTTTAAGTATAAATGCACCCTTTTGTGAGTTACTGCGTTATTTGTTCATTTATGACATATTTTTGATAATGAAACTCGTCAATTAGTTATAGTATTTATTATATAGAGAAAAAAAAATGTTTCAAGTCGAATTTAATATAAAATGAGTTTAATTGCACTATATTACATATGTAGCATAGAATTACAGAATTTTCAGAGTTAAATAAATACGATAATTTCACAGTGAAATTATCATTTTTAATTTCACTCTCGCTATATTTTCGCCCCATTTCGTTGTTGGAAAAGTAGTTCCGACAACGAAATGGCGCGAAATATAACGAGAGTGAAATTAAAAACAATAATTTCACTCGAAAATATTGTTTTTATTCAACTCGGAAAATTCTGTAATTCACAGCTATCTATATAATAAATCTATTTAACATATTGGTTAATTATTTTAATTTGTAACATTGGGTTTCATAAGCTATCAATCTTTTTTTCTATAACATGATTACAATTAGATGTTTTTTGTATCTATTTTCTTTAGTGATTCTTTAACATCTAACTAACATCTCGTTTGGGAGGGTCAGGTAGACTTATCCTTCATCTTTGACCCTCCGGTCATATGCAAAACAGTTAAATATATTGACCAATCAGACAACAGTTCTTGGCATGTACTCTGTTTTGCAAAGAGGACTCATCACTTAATGTTATTGGTCAGTTGAAAATGCGAACCCTGGCACGACCCCAAACAGGATGTTATTAGATTCTAGTGTATGGTCAAAAATAATAATAAAACGATGCAACAAACATTTAATATTAATCAGATTGATAAATTATATCTAATGTTATTGAATAAATATAGGGGCTGTTGTGGTCATGATCGTATGGTAGGTGGGGCCTGGGTGGCTCAATGAGTTAGGTCGCTGGATCTATCAACTCATACAAGCCTATCACCAATACGGCGTGGGTTCGCGCCCGGCTTTGTAAATTACAAAAAAGGGTGCACTCAACTCGCATCCGCAAGTGATAAAGTTTACCAGTTGCTTACCCATGGTCGGTGGTTCTCTCCGGGTACTCCGGCTTCCTCCACCACTAAAACTGGTCGCCATGATATAGCTGAAATATTGTTGAAAGTGGCGTTAAACACCAAAAATCAAATCAAATCAAATCATCGTATGGTAGGTAGATTTATAACTACCTATGCAATCAGTGCCTATCGCCACTCACATGTGAGTTCGAATCCCTCTCAAGTTAGGTGTACTCGATACAACATATGTGATCAGGTTTGTCAGTGACTTACGACAGGTTGGCGGTTTTCTCCTGATACTCCGGTTTCCTCCACCAAGAAAACTGGCTGCCACGATATAACTGAAATATCGTTGAAAGTGGTGTTAAACACCATAACCCCCTATCCCTATTGTATAAATACCTTCTACACATTGACATACTTATTATAAAAGAATTTTATAGTCTTTAGTTTGACCCGAGAACCCACTATCTACCGCACTCGAGACGAGCATTCTAATCAGATATACCGGTAATTTGCCTAATGTTATTGAATAAATACCTTCTACATATTGACATACTTATTATAAATGAATTATGAAGTAAATTTTATAAATATAGATAATCCTTTCCCCTATTAGAAATAGGTAAGTTTTACTGATGGAGGAAATGGGAGAAAACCTGTTACAAGTTGGTGACAAACTTTATCACATAATGTTATTATGAGTACACCTTGACTGAGTGGGATTCAAACTCACAACTTAAGTGCTGATAGGGACTGATTGCATTGGTAGTTGTATATCCAACTACCACATGATCACGGCCATAACAGCCCCGATAAAATGTATCTAATAATATTCAATAAATACCTTCTACACACTGACATTTTATAAAAGAATTATGAAGTTATTTTTATAAATATAGATAATCCCCTATTAGAAATAGAAGGTTTGTATCCTGTAAGTATATACCATATACACATGTATGTATTAATAAGTACATATCTTCTGTAATAGAAAATTCAGTAATTAAGGAAGTCATAAGTACTTATATCATATATATGAACACTATGTTGATTATGGGGGTAGTAAAGTGAAGTCATACATACTTATAGTAAGCACTATGTTGATTCTAGTGGTAGTAAAATGCCCATTATATATTGTCAATTATGAATTATTTATAAATGTACTTTTCATACATGTACTGTGAACTCTTCTAAATTCGTGGATATCAATTTTTGTGGATTGTGGAAAAATTGCTTCTTCATGGATATGTAAATTTGTGGATATTTGTTTCTAGTTGGTCAATATCTAAAAATCTTCTCCTCTGAAACCGCTTGACCAAATGAACCGAAACTTGGTAGGAAGCATCTATGGAAGGTCCTATATTAGGCCATTTATTAAGGAAGTCACAAGTACTTATAGCGCTATGTTGATTAGAGAGGTAATATAATGACCATTATATATTGTCAGTTATGGATTATATTTATAAATGTGCTTTTCGTATACTGTGAACTCTTTTAAATTGATGGCTAATTATGAATTATTTATAAATTTTATTTTTGGTATACTATAAACTCTTTTAAATTCATTCATATCAATTTTTGTGGATTGAGGAAAAATTGTACTTTCATTGATATGTAAATTTGCGGATCAGTTTATATATATGGGGACAATTATTCGTTGTATTTTTAATTTCATGGTTTGACATCAATTTTTGTAGATTGAGGGAAATTTGTACTTTTGTGGATATGTAAAATTGTGGATCCTTCTATGAGGACAAATATCATTATATATATATTCTTAATTTTCGTGTTTTGAAACTATCCACGAAAATTGATATATACCATGATTAATAACAAATCTATATAGTACAGTAGTAATTTGTTTGACAATTGTGTTGTGAGATGTATATAGTGAGTGAGTGATTGTTGTTTAATGCCAACTGAGCAAATTTTCAGCTATATCATGGCAAGAACAAGTTAATTTTCAATCAGATGATGATGAGGTCTGCTTTGTACTAGACCAACATGCTAAGTTGGGTTTTGATAGTGCTAGCTCACTGAAACAACAGTCCTCTGATAGACATGTCACTTCATTTGGACATTTTATAGTCTTTGGTGTGACCTGATCGGGGCTCGAACCCATGATCTACTGCACTCGAGGTTAGCACGCTTTACATTACACAACCTATAGCGTCAAACAAAAATATAGGTGTAGTTAAGCAAATGTATGCAACACATTAACACTTGTTAATTAATTAACTTGGTTATGAACATTTAAGAATTTTTTTTTTTAATAGCCATTCTAATATGATGTCCCGTATTCGGTATACAAATAAAGACATATTTGAATAACAATCAAATATAGGCCACACATGCGCGCTGAGCTAAAAAAAAAAGCACCTACATATCACTCGGTGTTAAATATTCATGAATATAATGCCTACCCATATTTGAATAACAATAAAGTATGGCTGGCATGAATTATTTCTTAATTCTAATGCAATACTGAGCATAAAAATATATTCTTGCATATCCCTGTGTCAAAAAAGCACAAAAATTACAATTCCGGGAAATATTGTTGAATGATTTTGGCACATAAACAACGTGACGTCATATGAAGACTTCCAGTTTAAAATGTAAATATCAGATGTTATTTGGCTTCGTGAACGGTTCAATGTAGATAGAATTTAAATAAAATAACTTTTCAAGGTAGGCATTTTAGTTATTTTTGTGTATTGTTGTACATATGACATGTAGGATTTCACGTTTTCAAGATGACGGATCCTTAACATTGACCGCCTCGAATTTTAAAATTGCTGTATGTCCTATTAGAATCGAAATAATTCATGCCGACCATACTTTATTGTTATTCACATATGGGTAGGCATTACATTCATGAGATTTAACCCTTCGCTTTCGCTCGGGGTTAAATATTCATGAATATAATGCCTACCCATATTTGAATAACAATAAAGTATGGCCGGCATGAATTATTTCTTAAATATTTTTTGACAGCGTCAATCCAAACTCAAATGTCTGTCACTAGAGAAAAAAAAGATGGTGCTGATATTAAATTTTTTTTCTTCAGAATTCTAAGAAGAAAGAAGAGAATTCAAAAACAAGAGCAAAAAATAGCCAGATTTTACCAGTCAAGGTTAACTTAAAGAAACATCCTCCTCCTCATTTACCTCCAGCTCCGGAAGGTTTAGAAAATCACCAGGTATGTTGGTTTATGGTATTTAACGCCACTTTAAATAATATTTCAGCTATATTGTGGCGGTCAGTTTTATTGATGGAAGAAACTTGTAGTTCCCGGAGAAACTACCAATCTGCCGCAAGTCTGTTAGTCACTGACAAATTTTCATCACATAATATTGTATCACCTGAGTGAGATTCGAACTCACAACTTTAGTGGTGATGGGTACTGATTGCACATGTAGCTGTAAATCGGACTATCATACAATCACGACCATGATGGCCCCAAACATGTATTTTAACCACAACTTTGTACAGTAAGCACAACTCTCCCTGACGACCACCTTTGTCTGAGGATTAGAAAGTCATCCAAAAATTTAAATCATTACAGCAGTTTTTCTGAAGGTAAATTGAAGTTGAATCGGCATTCGGTTCAGTAAAGGAGTATGAATTACTGGACCAAGCATCAAGTTTAGAGGACATCCACATACTCCACAGAGGAGGTGCTCAGATTCCTACTGGTCATTTGGTCCAGTAATGAATAACCTTTTAATGAACATTGCCACATGTCTGACAGACATTCATTGAGAATGACTGCATTACAGTAAACATGGTACTTTGAGTTCATTTATTTTCTAAAAAGAGGGGGGCCATCATGGTTGTATGGTAGTTGGATCTACAACTACCTATTCAATCAGTGCCTATCACCACTGACGTTGTGAGTTCAAATTCCGCTCAGACGAGGTGCACTGGATACAATATTATGTGATCAAGTTTGTCAGTGACTTGCGAAAGGTCGTTGGTTTTCTCCATGTACTCTGGTTTCCTCCACCAATACAACTGACGATATTCCGATATAATTGAAATATTGAAGAAAGTGGCGTTAAACACCATAACCCTAACCCTAAAATTCACTTGTATGATTTTCCCTTGTTGACATGCTGCGGTCGTATCATGCTTTGCTTTGCAATCCGTAACCCTTTATTCAATTAGATTTGGAACTGTTTTGACCATGTAGTATTTTTCGTTTTTCAAATTTAGGTTATGTAGAAAATTGTGTTATTCTTCAGATGTGAATGCTGCTACAATATAATTGAAATATTGTTGAAAATGGTGTTAAACACCATAACCCCTAACCCTTCCAATGTAATCTACTGACTGTATAAGGTTTTGTATGTTATATACTGTGAAATCATTGTTAATCGTGGGGTTCTAATTTTCACTGATTTCCGTGGTCCACCTAAAACCATGAAAATAAAAATCCAACAAATTACAATTTCTTCATTGATTGTTGCCTGTAGTGTTTGAAACCACGAATTCAAGAATTCATGGGTCAATGCATTTTGTAGAAACCACGAAAATTGGTGCCCACGAGTAAAAGTACTTTCACTGTATTTATCCTATTGATGATTTATTACGCGAGAACGGATTTCTCAGAGCAATCTTTCCTCAAATGTGAAGCCTGAGCTGTGAGAGCCGATGAGAATTCGATTTCTAGCAAAACATGTCAATGATAGTATGTTTATTGAAGATTTGGAGAGATGACGTCAGTGAAATTGTTATAACATCACATTAAAATACAGCAATATTATGTTCATATCAAGATAGTTGTTTGAAGGAAATAGAAATTATCATGTGTAAAGATCAACAGTAAAATGTACAAATCATTGATAAAACACCATATCATGCTCTTTATCTTGTAATGAATACACAGAGTGACAGACCACATTGTTGGTGTAATGGCTAGCGTGTTCGCCGTGAGTGTGGTAGATCGTGGATTTGAGCCCCGGCCCCGGTGCCACAAAACTTGAGAATTTACTTAAGTCTGAGAATATTCTCAAATAAGGAACTCATCCAATCAAATTTGAGAATATTCTCAGACTTAAGTAAATTCTCAAGTTTTTTGGCGCCGGGGCCAGTTCAGGTCAATGACTATAAACTTGATATTTGTTGCTTCTTTTAAGCACGCAGCATTAAGGAGAAAGAGCAAAGACTAGTGGTTGGTTCGAAATCAGGATAATGTGTCCGAGTGGGGCGACATGTCTATCCGCAGACTGTTGTTTCAGTGAGCTAGCAGTATAAAAATCCAACTAAGCGTGTTGGTCTAGTACAAAGTGGACATCATCATCATCTAATTGGAAATTAGCTTGTTCTCGCCATGATATAGCTAAAAAATTGCAGAGTTGGCGTTAAACAACAATCACTAAGATAAAAAAAACACTCACTGTTGTGAATACATTATAGGTTAAAAGAAGATATGGAATCCAGTCATTGATAGACACTGAAAAGATTTATATTCATACACTGCAGAGATTAGCAGAGGTAAGAATTACACAATTATGCTGTTACAGGCGAGCTGTATTGTAGCAAAGTCCAAGTGAGCTTTTAGTAACACTTGTCGTCTTTTGTCCGTTAACCATTTTCACATTTCAATCTTCTTCTACAAAACTGCTCAAGCCGTATGGAACCAAAATCAGCATGGATGGTCATTGTGAGGAGGAGATTTAAATTTGTATAAATGAAGTTGGATATACAAGTACCTATTCCATCAGTAACTATGAACACTAACGTTAGCAGTGAAACCTGCTCATGTGAGGTGTACTCGATACAACATTGTGTGATAAATACTTGCAGCAGGTCGGTGGCTTTCTCCTGGTACACCTGTTTCCTACATCAATAAAGCTGACCGTCACAATATAACTGAAATATTGTTGAAAGTGGCATTAAACACCATAAACCATAAAACCATAAATGTACATGTACATTTAAGCACATTTGAATTTGTACTTTTTTAAATTGTAGTTTATGTTAAAGTTTGATATAAACAATGACTATTGCAATAAATGTATAGACTCAGATCAGCGTCTGGACTCAAATCGGTGCCCACTCCTTAAATAGGCATCCACTGATGTCATTATCTCAAATCACTGTCCGATTTAAGGGTATTCTCAAATCGGAGTCCAAATTCTTAGATCTATGGCTTAGGGCATACGTCAGTGACGTCATTGGACGTCAATTTGAGAATTTAAATACGGACATAGATTTGACAATTGGACTCTGATTTGAGAATTTGAAAATTGACAGATGTCTGTGACATAGAAATCAAACATGGATTTGAGGATTGGACGTCGATTAGAGGCTGGACGTCAAGCTGAGTCTTACATGTACCAATTTTTATTATGTATCTCTAGGAATATAAAGAGCCATTACTGGTAACACATGGGCTACAAGGTACCCCCATAGATGTTATACTCACTAAAGGTGAACAGATTCTAGACATACATAAGATGTTCCAGATAGAACTAGCTGATAAGGTCGAGAACTGGGACAGGGATGAACAAATTGGCAATATATTTACAGGATTTGTATGTATTATTTTCTTATTTTTTTAGCAAAAATATGACATTTTTATTCAAAATGCTTGTTACATTCTTTCTTATGAAGTATTCCATGTTAATATTTTCTTATATACATTGTAATTATAAGTAAATAACATTGATAAGAATCAGACTTTAATTGAATGTGCCCACAAATAAATAGATATATAATTATTTTTATATATATATACATACACATATATATACATACACATATATATACACACATACATATATACACATACACATACACATACATACACACACATATACATACATACATACATATATACATGCATATATTCATATTTCCATATTATTTCTTTATTTTTTATAATAGTTTACTATCTTGAAGTTTTTTCCCATGGCCTACTCTAGTAATATATTCTCTCACAAATAAAGAATATATACTTACTTGTTTATGCTTTGTATATAGAAAATGCTAAAATTGATTAAAAAATAGGTGAAATCAAAATAATCTTTATCTTTATTTTTTTATAGTCAAACCTGCTTTAGCATGTTTACTGACTGCCTCTTATTAAGCAATAATTTATATTTCACTTTTACAGTCCATTTCATAATGACATACATAACCTGTGTAAAGTGAACAATTATAAATGAATATAAGACCCAAGAACCAAGTAATTAAATTTGTTTGGCCTAAGAGTTGTGTAGAAGACACTTTCTTACACAGAGGATAAAGTAGTTCTCAATTTTCACGGGAAAATTTGTTTCTGTCTTACACTGGGGGGTGTAAGAGAAGCTACACGCCCTGTTGCCTGCCAAAAGTAATCGTCGCTTCAAGATTTTTCAGTGTTATTTATAACTCTGCTTGTGATCCTTTGTTAATATTGTTTGTAGATGTGATTAAAATAAAATATGCTTTACAAAATATAACGGTAGCCAAAGTCTAATCTATCTTTTAAAACTCTTAATGCTGTGTCATTTGTTTATGATTTCCTGTTCACTGAATCAATCAGCTGACCGAGTTATTGGCATCACAGTGAAATGACATACATTTCTAATAACAGTGTTTGTGTTGATTTGTTCGTTTAAAAACAAACGTTTTCTTAATTATTGTTGTATATTTATTGTGATATGAAAGTCGAATTTTAAATATTATTACAATTTGAAGTGTTCGTGATTTGGTGTTTCTTTCACATTGCGTATTATTTCATTGATGGTTGTGATGCGGTCGTCTTTGAATATACACACTACAAAATAAACACAAGTCAAATGTAGGTCAAGGAAATGTCGGTAAGAATAAAATTATATGGATTTACCTAGTCAAATTGTTCTATAAAAAGGTGACGTGCTTGTTCATTGCCAAATATATCCATTTCATGATATGTGACCGAATAACTCACATGTGCAAGAAAAATAATCAAACACCGATGACAGTTCAAGATCGAGAAATCTCAAGACACCCTTGAGTGTCAGATTTCTCGATCTAGACCTGTCACTGTTGTTAGATTCTATTAATCCAATATTTCAAGCATCTCATTTTATACATTTGTATATTGGTATACATCCCCTTCTCATGAGGCCACTCCCTCCAAGGACCACCCCTCTTATCAGGACATATTTCAGATGCACTGAGAAGGAAAAATACTACTAAATTATCCCCTTCAAGAGAGGTCACCTTTCTTATAAGGCCACTTTTTCGCTACATAAAATGGCCTGTAGTACTGTAGTACATTTTCAACATTTCATTTCTTCCGAGAGATGGTAATGGGGCGGTCGTGGTCATGATCGTATGGTAGTTGGAGTTACAACTATCTGTGCAATCAGTGCCTATCACCACAAAAGTTGTGAGTTTGACCCCCGTTAATAGCAGGTGTACTCAATACAACAATATGTGATCAAGTTTGTCAGTAACTTGCGACAGATCAGTGGTTTTCTACGGGTACTACTGTTTCCTCCACCAATAAAACTGACCGCCACGATATAAATGAAGTATTGTTGAAAGTGGCATTAAACACCATAAACCCTAAACCCTCAATTTTCTGGGCTAACTTCTCTGTTTCTTTTATATATTTCAGTTTTCAAGAAAGATGGTTATTGATCTGTATAGTTGCTATGTAAACAACTTCTCTGTTGCTATGGAAGAACTCAAAACATTACAGAGTACTAAAGCTGCACTTGCTGCTTTTCTAACGGTAAGATTTGATCACATGACATATGGAGAGAAAAAAAAACGGTAAAGCATCCTTCCAATAGACCTTTTTCACATTCCTGATTTGCTTCTAAAATTATACGTTTTTATATCCTTTTTAGCTCGACTTTTCGAGGAAAAAAAAGTTGAGCTGCTGTCTTCACTCCAGCGTCAGCGTTTGGGTTGGTTGAGTTTTTTTTTTATCAGAGACCATTTCCCAAAAACTATCAATGGTATCCATTTGAAACTTAAAATACTTGTTCACTATCAAAAGAGGAACCAATTACAACAAGGCAGGTGACCCTGTGATTTATATATCCAGAGTTGTCTGCCCTTGTTTTGACATAGTACATAGAAATTAGGGATGTTTTTTTAGTATAGTTAAAAATTTTCAATAACTATCAAAGCTAATATGAGTAGGCATGGCCTATGGAGAGGACTTTAGTATTTGAAATTAAGTGATAAATGGCACATGGCCCCCTCTGATCCCAATCACTGCTAACAACTCAAACTTTCCAGTCTGGAGATACAGAGTAGAACAGTTCTTCAGAAAGTCGAAATATAAATCAGGGGATCATCTGAACGAGTTTAGTAAAACACATTTTCCTTCATAAACTTGACATGGCAAGACCCAAATTACATTGACTTTTTCAAATTCGTTAAATGTTTAAAGTCATCTTCTAAGTAAGTTCTACCTACTTTATCGTAAATTACTTCTTCTACATCCGCCGTTGATATGTTATTTTAAGAACTACTGCTTTCAAATTAATCCATATGTTATCGAATAAAAATATTAACACACGCATTTTCAAATACATAATCAAGGATAATCCTTGACATAATGTACCATCCACGATTTTTAAGTAGGAAATATTACGAAATCAGAAAATAATTTGTGACAGTGCAGTGAAACGTCATACGAGTAGCTGCGGAACAGTAGCCCTTTATGGTCCCTTTTTTTTCGGTTGCCAAATAGATGTATTATTTTAATTTACTGAATAAAATAAAATATTTTAATTTTTTAAAACAAAACAAAGTTGCTATTGTTATTATTTTTTTATGACAGTAGATACTTTCGGATTTAAGCTGGCTTACACATCCGGGCAGCATGGTGCCCCAATTCTCGCAGATATATAGACGCGAGAGCGACGCGAGAAATTGAGCATTCGTGGTATGGTCTTCGTGGGGGGTCTACCGACATGTTCTACAGTAATGAGGACTAAAGTCCTCTATAAATCAGGGGATCATCTGAACGAGTTTAGTAAAACACATTTTCCTTCATAAACTTGACATGGCAAGACCCAAATTACATTGACTTTTTCAAATTCGTTAAATGTTTAAAGTCATCCTCTAAGTAAGTTCTACCTACTTTATCGTAAATTACTTCTTCTACATCCGCCGTTGATATGTTATAAAACGTTGACTTGATTGAGGGTGCAAGACAAATCGGCATTTGGTTTCGATCCCGGTTTCCATCATCCATGTTTGTTTAAGAACTACTGCTTTCAAATTAATCCATATGTTATCGAATAAAAATATTAACACACGCATTTTCAAATACATAATCAAGGATAATCCTTGACATAATGTACCATCCACGATTTTTAAGTACAAAAGTCAAATAGGAAATATTACGAAATCAGAAAATAATTTGTGACAGTTCAGAAAATAATTTGTGACAGTGCAGTGATACGTCATACGAGTAGCTGCGGAACAGTAGCCCTTTATGGTCCCTTTTTTTTCGGTTGCCAAATAGATGTATTATTTTAATTTACTGAATAAAATAAAATATTTTAATTTTTTTAAACAAAACAAAGTTGCTATTGTTATTATTTTTTTATGACAGTAGATACTTTCGGATTTAAGCTGGCTTACACATCCGGGCAGCATGGTGCCCCAATTCTCGCAGATATATAGACGCGAGAGCGACGCGAGAAATTTATCATTCGTGGTATAGTCTTCGAGGGGGGTCTACCGACATGTTCTACAGTAATGAGGACTAAAGTCCTCTATAAGTATTTGAAATTAAATTATACTAAAAATACCTTTACATTTTGAGTATAGCCTTATAGGCCCTATACCTAATATGAATACTGGCTCACACCTTTATACAAAGCATTGAAAAAAAAAATATGTTTTGACTTGGTAAGAAAACAAATAATTT